>KK120747.1:1787489-1799548 GCA_000611955.2 Stegodyphus mimosarum | reverse complement strand
ATATTGTTTTAAGGCCAGTCTTGGGCAAATGTTCAGTCATATATCTTGATGACATTATTGTGGCAAGCGAAAACCTAGAGGAACACATTAAACATTTAGAGCAAGTTTTTACAGTATTATATGAGGCGGGTCTGAAAATTAATCCAAAAGTGATGATTTGCAAATTTGCCGCCAACGAATTGAGGTACCTCGGCTATAAAATCTCGAAAAACGGTATAGAAATTGACAATTCGAAAATTTTAGCGATCAAAAGTTATCCACCGCCAAATATGGCCAAGAAATTATCATCTTTTCTGGGAATGTGTTCCTATTATAGAGCATTCATAAAAGATTTTGCAAAGATAGTTGAACCCTTGTTGGTTCTTAAACGAAAAAAGACGAGGTTCACATGGACAGCGGAGCCGAATACGGCGTTAGAAGAATTGAAACACGCCTTAATTAACGCCCCTGTTCTTAAATTCCCGGAAGGGGATCAAAATTTAGAAATTGCAGCAGACGCGTCAGACTACGCGGTTGGCTCAGTTCTATCCCAAAATGGGCAGCCAATAGCCTTTTTTAGCAAGACGCTCAATCAAACCCAACGAAACTACACTGGAACTGAACGGGAAACCGTCGCGGTCCTATTAGCGGTGCAAAAATTCCTCGTGTATATTATTTAAATATTTTCTGTGTAGTATGAGAAAAAAAAGTTGCTGATTTTAGGAAATTTACTGGTTTTTTTTAACATATGATCGAAAGAAATGGTGTTAAGAAAATATCCTACTAAATAATTTTTACTAATTGCAAATTTCAGTTTTGTTACTTATCTTTTGGATCGGCTCTTCCAAACACTCTGTAATTCACGTTTTTTTTTAAATACTGCTGTCATGTATGTTGTTTATTAGATTAGTATGCCAATAAATGAATGTTGGAATTTAGATTTTATCTGTTATTAAACTTCATTACATTCTATTTTCACTGCAAAATTTTTTTATTTGCTTGTGATAGCAAAGAAATTCATGATAAATGAAGGAAAAAGTTTCATCGTGTGCTGTTTAACGAAGAGCTTGCTTTAACGTACTCAGCTTACTATTGTGTACTATATTATTTAAATCATTTCTGTGCAGTATCCAAAGGAAGGTTATTGATTATAAAAAGCGTATGAAATGATAATTGTAATCTACCATTAGCCTAAAATGTAGAATCTAAAATTAAGTATATATGTATTTACATATGATTGAAAGAAATGGTGTTAAGAAGCATCAGCATTACTAATAAATATTGTAATCTATAATCATTGCGCTTTAAACTGCTTTAATATTTAAAAAACACTAAATAATTTTTTGTTTACTTAGAAATATTCTTCTGTTAATTTTCTTTTGGTATTTATACTTCCGAACACTGCGTAGTTCATTGTATTTCATTTTATTTTTAATATTGCAGTATGTATGTTGTATGTTAGGTTATTACCTCATTTTCAGTATGAATGTATGAAGTTTTTTTGTTATTAGATTCAGGTATATTTGTCGTATGAAATAGTTTTGTTTACAATTATTAAGTGATTTATATAGTATTTCAGTTGCATATGTTGGAGATATAGAAGTTGATGGTTGCAATATTTTTTTCTACGAAATTCGAATAAATTAATACTGGAGCTCAGGCAAAATACTGCTTATTATAATAGTTGTCTTAATGAACAGCTAGGTTTAAATTAGGCTAATTTATCAGACAGGAGCAATTTTCAATCAGTGTTTAGGAGTATATTATAGGAGCAATTTCAAAAGTCTACGACAGGATCAATTTCAATCAGCGTTTGTATTTTCAATCAGTTAGGCTAATTTCTAATGACGGGAGCAATTTTCAATCAGTGTTTAAATTTAATTTCTATAAAATATTTATTTGTCATTCATCGGTTCTTTCAGTTATGTATCTAAACTCAGTTTCAGTTATATTTATACATCTACCTTTTGTTAACTTTGTACATAAGTTCAATAATATATTGAATTAATTAGATAGCTTAACCTAAAAAATGAAAATAATATATATATAAAACTTTGTTCTGAATGTTATTTTAAATTACTAAGAAATATGGTAAGGTTATATTTCCAACGATAATATAAAAACATCCATTTCCAGATGACTTTCCGACGAAGCATCGGACGGAAAAGCCGGAATGTTTTTCAATGACCATGTATCATGGCCTTCTGTCTTCACGAAGATCATCACTCACCTCGGTTGCTGCTAACATAGATTCCCGCCTGTGATTATTCTTTGATTGCGTCGAGAGACTTATATCTGATGTTTCTTTTTTGTTAACTTTGTACAAGTGTTCAATAATATATTCTTACGAATTTTGTACATAGATAGATGATTTTGGTGCAATTATATGTGAACTAGCTGTAGTTTTCTGCGTAATATAAGTCAAAATAAATTTTAAGAGAAAGCTATGCCGAAAAAGTTAGAATACAAGGGCAAGTGCATTTAACATTGAGTAAATGTGTATTTCGGTAATTTGGCGAGATATCGCCAAGCTGATGGCGATTTATTTTGTCGCAAAATTATCCCAGAAATAGGGAAAAGTCGCCAAATTTGGCGACATTTTGGTCCGTTCCTGTATCATGGTAATATGTATTGAAATTGAATAAATGTAATTGACTACTATGTTAGCTGTAACCGTAATTCCACCCTCGGATTGCCTTCCAGTAAATTTGAGAGGCAGAAAGTACTAGAAATATGTCGGCGGCCGGTTGACACCTGTATAAGGCCGAAAAGAGAACGTCTGCTCTCAGTTGCTTAGTTACTGTTGTTGCGAGTTGTTAAATCCGCATGAACTGAGATATCCGAGTTAGCTTTCTCTTTAGATGCACTTTGCATTGCGTTGTGTTTAACATTCTTAGTAGTATTATGCGTAACTACTGATTGTACTCTGAACTCCTGTACGAGCATTTCTGCAGACAATTCCAGAAATCTGACATGTTTATTTTAATAAAATAAATTTATTAACCTATCATCGTATCTGTGTGCATTCAATTTATTACGAACCCGTACGCACGCAAGAAATTTTGGTGTCAAAAGGGGGACTGAATGCCAGTGACAAGAGCGATGGAAGAGAAATTAAGGCAGCTGCTGGCAGCCTTTGCTGCATTTAAAGAAGAAATGAAAATGGGCCAAGAAGAGATGAAAGAGAGACAAGAAGCGATGAAAGCTTGCCTAGAAAATGTTGAAGTTGGTCAAGAAGATATAAAAAAAGAAATTACTGCCATAATAGAAAACAAATTTGAGGCTATGGAAGGCAGAATAGCGACGGTTGAATGCAAAGTTGGAGAAATTGAAGAGAGTGTGTCTGCCATAGAAAAACAGACCGAAGAAAGAGCTTTTGCCGTCCAACAACAAACTGATGACAGAGTTTCTGCCGTCGCCAAAGAAGCTGACACCTTAAAGAAATGCACAGTGACAGCAGGCAAAAACTATGACGGATTTAAATTTTTACGAATGAATTCTCGGCCCACTCTGAAGCTATCCACATATGATGGTAAGACCTCTTGGCAAGGGTATAAGACATAATTGCATGTAGTGGCGGACGCGAATGAATGGGATTCCCAAGCTAAGGGCTGTTATCTCGCCGCTTCTCTGAGAGCTGACGCAGCGGATATCCTTCAAACTCTTCCCGAAAGCCTGAGGCTAGGCCTCGAAGCTCTGTCCAGGGCGTTGGAGCTGCATTTTGGAGAGAAATGTTTAAAAGATTACAACAAGCTTCAATTAAAATCCCGTCAATGGAAGTACAAGGAAACACTCCAGGAGCTCGCCACGGATGCTGAAAGGCTGTCTCATTTCGCTTTTTCCGAATATCCGACTGAAATAAGAGAAATCCTGTCCCTACAGTACTTCATCGATGGCATCCGTGATTCTGAAATACAGAAAGCTCTGCGAATGGCGGATGTCAGAAATTTAAAAAGCGCTCTAGTGTACGCCATGAAATTCGAGGCAGCCCAACAAGCAACTCATAGAGACCGCCACCTAATCAGAGCTGCTCAAGTCCAGGAGCTAATGGATCAAGTTACTGCTCGTTTCGATGATTTCAGCAGAGAAATCGATGACTTGATACGGAATAGGAGTAACAGCAAACCGACTTTAAAGTGTTGGAACTGTGGTGCTGAAGGCTATGTACGAAGGAACTTCAGAGCACCCCAGGGCACTGAATATAAGACATATGATTTAACCAGACAAGTCAATGCCTTGAGACGGAATAGGAGTGACCAGAAACCAACCCTGAAGTGCTGGAACTGCGGTGTTGAACGCCACGTACGGAGTAATTGCGGAACACCTAAAGGGCAAAGAAATTAAGACCATTTCTCAGCAACGACTTATTTTGTGGCCAAATTTGGCGACATTTTGGTCCGGTCCTCGTATCATCGTAATATGTATTAAAATTGAAAAAATGTAATTGACCACTATATTAGCTGTAACCGTTATTCCACACCGTATTTCTTCCCAGTAATTTCGAGAAGCAGAAAAATATGTCGGTTGAAAACTATTTAAGTCCGAAGAGACAACATCTGCCCTCATTTACTTAGTTATTGTTATTGCGAGTTGTTAGCTCTGCGCGAACTGAGATATCCGAGTTAGTTTTCGCTTTAGACGCTTTTGCACTACGTTGTGTTAAATGTTCTTAGTCGTTTGATGCGTAATTTCTGATTGTAGTCTGTGATACTTTGAACTTCTGTACGAGTATTTCTGCGGATAATTCCAGAACTTTGAAGTGTTTATGTTGATAAAATAAATTTTTATTAACTTATCATCGGACCTGTGTGCATTCAATCTATTACGAATTCGTACGCACACAAGAATATTTTCTAATCTATTTAAAGTAATAGATGCAAAAATAGATATACCATCTTTATACTAGCATTAACACACGTCTTTAGGGAATGGTGACTCTAAAACTTCTCTTAAGGTAAAACACTATAATTTTATAAGGAAAGAAATCTACTCTGAATAGAAAATAATTTATATTTAAACAATATTAATTTTTGCAGTAAAATACTGTCTATGTAAACCAAGCAAATCTAAATTGTGTATCGCCGATGCAAATGTACAACATTTATAATTATCAGTTGATTTTATAATTTGTAAAGGTTTCCACATCGGGCATCAAAGCTGCTAAGTTTTCGAAATTTTATCCGTATTTCATTATTTTACTGAATTAGATTTTTTTATTATGGCAAAGCAAAGCAAAGCTAACTGCTTTTCATTATTTTATGTAAGATTATATAGATTAACACTGATAATGTGAGAACAACTGAGTTAAAATCGGACTGTCACCCATATGGTGCTCAAGACTCTTGCCAACAACAGGCACACTTGACTCCTTGCCAGAATGAATGTTGTGGGCTTGTGCTAACCATTGTAAAACAAGTGAGATTGGTAACAACGGACAATGTAAGAACATACGTAACAAATGAATAATTATAATGATACACTTTCGAAGCGTATGTCAGTATTTTTTAAAAATATTTCTTGCAATTCAATGTAGGAAAAATATTTATGAAAGAAAAATAGCTTATCGTTTCTAAGAAGATAGAATTTAGGCTTTATGGGACGGCCTTTTGTTCACCGATATTTTAATTAGTAAACACAGTACTAATTTCTTTTTTGCTCGTCGATACATTGTATTGCCAATAGAAAAGAATTTCTCAGGCTTTATCACTTTTGATACAGTCAAAACGCTTTAAACTCAAAGACGCAAGGTCTTTGACTTTCATTCCTTTGTTATAAGTTATGCTAAATTTTTCTACAGTTAGTTAGATAGACGTCATGGCATTATTATATCTTATCTATAACGCTTAAATTTAAGATTTGATTTAAATTACTACGTTGCTTTAATTATGAGTTTTATAATACACTTACTTATTATCTTTTTATCTGCAGTGTGGTAGGTGTTGTGAAAAGCTGACTGTCGGTTGATGATCTCGGACTGGTATTTAGAATGAATCCTAGGTATTTCTGAGTGTCTTTTCGATGTGGGAGCACTTGAAATATTGAGATCCAAAATTTCGTTTAAAGGGTTGGTAGATAGGGAACTTTAAGTGACATTGGGATGATATTGTTTAAAACTGGTGCGAAACTAGTGTCTTCGATGTTGTGCCATAATTTATGTAATCCAATTCTAACTTACCGACATTTGAGTATAACAAGGGTAGATGTTTGGTATGCTTTAAACTTTACATTTTGATTCTTAAACTGCAGATTTGATTCTTGAAAATTACATTAATAAAAATTTCACTTCCTTTACTCTTTCAAAATTAATGCTAAACTGGCTTACACGATCTTAGATCAACATATTTAACAAATATGATGTTAACATGTGTTTGTTAAATATGTTGATTAGTTAGTTTTTAATTTTCTTTTATTATTCAGTGTTTAGTTTTTTGAAAAAATGATGGTTACAATCTTTTTAATGAAACCGGAAGGTCCGACATAGAATTTTAGTACAGTTCTCTATTCGATTAGCAGAATAATAAATATAATTCAATGTAATTCTTTTATTAAAAATTTCTGAGCTCTAAATGTTCAAATACTGACATATGTTAAAATAATTAAGCTAATACACGTTCAATAAATAATATGCAGTATACTCTTACTTGACTACTCAGAGAGATAAAGCGTTGAGACACTACGGCAAACGTGAAACTGCCAAGAGAAATTTGAAACTTTAAATTTAGAAATGCAATAGTCCATTCAACAGAAAACAGGATTAGGATCTGCAACAAGCGTAGATGTTGAAGCATATTATCAGCGATTATTATCTCATGTTTGTCCAAGATTTTGGAATAAAAGAGACAATATCCTGTCGCCGCTGGAATATTTGTTTCTTAACGGCGTATATTTGCTCTTTTATGATACTCATAATTACTTGAAAAAGTTTGTGTTTCTGCCTGCTTATCGAATCAATCTGTAATAAATAATGAAAAGCAAAGCCGTGATTATCATAATATTTTTTATTATATCTGCTAGTAAGTATGTCTTTAATTCAGTAAATTTCAGTTTTCATAAAACCCTTAACAGTAACTTGAATAATTTTGAATGTGGATAAATTTTCAAGCTTTCTTAATAAATGACATGGTATTTCGAACAAAAAAGTCATTTTAAGTTTATTCGTCCTAAGTAAAATAGTGCCAAAGTGTAGGATGTTCGTTAAATAATTCTCCTTTCTTGTATTTTTCAAATGTAGAATCTGGGACTAAAACTCTAGACAGCATCTTTTTATCTTATTCCTTGTTACTCTGATATTCGAAGAAGAAAATTAATTTTAGAATTTCTATGTAATGATAAAGTTGAAACTTCTTTTGACGTCACATTGTAAATTTGAAGTTTTATAATATGCCTTAAGTAAATTGTTGGAGTTAAAATAAATTTAGTACTACATTTAAACTAATTTAATTTTAGGTAAGTAAAACTAATGGAAAAATTATTGATTGCTTAAAAGTTTTTCTTGTATTCTTCAAGCTTATATTTTCTCTGTCTCCCTGTCTCTTTCGCTATCTCTCTATGTATATAAAAATGTATATATATACTGATAGTATACACTGCTTATTAAAATGACTTCCGTTCAAGTGTATTTGAGTTTATTAAGCGGTTGAGTTTAATATGCAGCGATTTGTCTGTTGCAAACTATGATATGAGTTTCAAACTTTTCAAATAAAATAATAACTAACAAGTAATTCATTAATTAATCCTAAAATAATAACTAACAAGTAATTCATTAATTAATCCTAAAATAATAACTAACAAGTAATACTATAATTAAACTATTTATGCAGTTTTCAGATTCACTGAAAAACTTTTATTAAATTATTTGTTAAATTATGTCCTTGATGAAATTTCATTTCTTCGAAAATTAGTGTTTGTTTCATACTATTCAGCAGGTTTTCGATGGTATTCTCAGTTTCATAAAACTTTTTATAGCATTTTTGATCAGCACCTTTGAGTTTAAGAATTTTTCTTAGAATTCTCGAGTGTTCATAACTTACCACTCTGATGTCTGAAACATTAAGTATAGTTTTTAATTCCTCTGAGGCGTCTTCACATAAAAACCTTATTTTTCGGAAAGAGGTTTTAATTAATTTTAAAGGACTAACCCCCTGCATTGACTATAAAATGTGTGGCCTCTAGCAGACATATCGACTTAACTTATCGCCTTCGAAATGCTTGCATTTTTACAAAATTAAATTCTCTTCATCATTTCGTGAATATCGTTTCTATAATGGCATTTAAATTCTTTTATAATACCTTAAAATTAAAGGTTGAATGTTAGAAGCTGTATTTGCTGGATAAGAGGCGCTATTGCTTTTCAGAATGAGACTAGAGGTGTGAGCAGTGCACAGTTATCTAATTAGTGAAGCTATATTTTGATTTTTCAATTCGATGTCCCATTTAAAAAAAAAGGAAAAATACTGTGTGTCATCCATGAGTTTCTGTTTCTACTGTAAGCTAGAAGTAAATTTTTGACTCTTTTCAAATATCCAGATTTTCTGTTTTTGTCAATATCTAGTGTTGTCTTCTTAATGGTCGGGTCCATATTGCATGCTAATAGCACAGTAACTTATGTCTTCAGTTTCCTAATCCAACTGCTGTTCCACTTTTAAATATTAATGTGCGTTCTGGTAATGTTCTGTAACGCAATCCAGTCTCGTCTCTGTTGTAAATTTCATGTGGTTTCTATTCACTTCACAGCCCAAGTGAAACTTGTTTTATCCAGTTATCAGCTGCATGATGATTCGTTTCTTCCTTCTCACTTTGCAATTGCTGATGAATAATATTGGATTTCTACTTCTCCAACTTTTGAGACGTATTTCAGTTGCTATAAAATTCTTTCGTAATATTTAGCGAATTAGTGAAGAAAGTTAGAGAAATAAAAATATTTTTTAGCTCTATAGCTTGAAATCATTATATAAAAGCAATTTTAACGTCTTGCGATTTTATATCTTTTTTGATTTTCTTCGATACATTTGCATTTTCTATTACTTCTTTATTAATTATAAATCCTTGATTGAGTAATTACACAATGCTGTTTGGGAAATTTCTAGTTTAAGATTTTCTCTGGCTGCAGTTACCAAGAACAACAAAATCGTTTAACCATTTATCTTTTATTTCAGGCTTAAGTCTTTTCGCTTCTCATTTCGACATGTTACAAATTAAGAACATAGCAAATTAAAAAAAATGCTTCTTCAAATGATTTACTCAAATTTCCAAATCTGCATTTCTAGCCAGCAGAATGGCCACTCTATGATTACGTGTATGATTATTGTTTCCTTGCTTTTCCTCAAGCCCACTGTTGCGACTTATTTTCCAATCAAAAAGCCTTTCTGTAGGATAATGCTTAGAAGTATTTCAAAAACATTTTTATACCTCTCTGTGAACATAATGTGTCTATCCCAAAGGGGAGATTTTCAATGTGGAAATTTAAAAGATAGGATACACGGGTTGCATTTCCATCTTTTATCAGGTGGTATTCTAGAATGAATCCTTACTCATTTACAATTCCTACACAGCAAAGTTTCTCAAACTTTTTTACGTACCTCTTGACCTATCATCACTACTTCAGGTACCCCAACTCTCCCTATTATGCATAACTCCTAACATCTGCATAAGCAGGTACAGTAATAATATTATAATACAGAAACATTGTTTACCACTTATGCAAAAACGGTGTACTCTGGTAATTATACGCATTTAATTAAATTTTAAAAATAGGAGCACTCTTTATGGGAACCTTGAGGTTTTTTAGCAGTACTGGGTAATTTTAAATCCGGAATGGATTAAGCTGGAAAACCTGTTCCTGTACATATTTTTTATGTAAGTGGAGGACGAGAACGCATTCCTCATTAATAAAATGCTTGTAAATGGTGACAGAATAGTAATTGGTTTGTTGAATAATATTCTTTTTAGTCCAGAATGAGATGAGGGGTTTATTTTCAAATTGTAACTTATGTGACAACAGCTTTTTATCTTTTCTCTGTGGCTCAATCTATCTATCTATCAACGTCTAACATTACAGTTTTTCCGCGTATCCCCTGAGAGCATGTCACGTACCCCTTGGGGTAATCGTACAGGTTGAGAAAAGCTGCTCTGGAAGACTGTTTCTGTTAACCTTAAGATCAAGAGATCCTTGCGAATTCTCGCACAGGCTTGAAGATGAACACAACCATGGGAAGCGTGTAAAAGACTCCTTTATTGAACACAATACACTAATTTACAGACGGCACGGACTGACGTGCTTACAAATACCGACCACTTTCAGTGAGAACTTAAAAGATACGTAATACTAAATTTAAAAGGATAGTGCAAGACTACACAAGTGAATTGAATTTAATAGGTTTTTGACTCAGAACCTCCACCAGCAGGGTATTAATTCGATAGCAAGAGTGCGTAGCCGATATTCAAGGTTAACAGTTGGAAGAAATAGCAACATGCGCTCACAATAACGAAATTAAGCTCTGACTAAACTTTTCGCTACATCCACTTAAACATAATCGTTCACCCTAGTTAATTTACACCCTGGCGAGGAAACGTGAGGGTATAAGGTATATCTCCCACGTTCTTAGCGTGCCTTCGTGGTGTAATGGTCAGCACACTGAGCCGGTATTTCAGAGGTCCGTGGTTCGATTCCCGGCGAAGGAATTGCATATTTTTCATGTCTCCTTGTAATTAACCTAATGTCTCTACAAGGGGAATAAGAGAAGCGAGAAATAGCAAACTAATTAAAATAACTATTAGTAATAACAAATAAAACTCTATAAAATAGAAACAACAGGAATAAGCAGTTTTCTAATTTCTTATACACATACAGGCTCAGCCAAAAGTATAAATTAAAAATATATTTTGTGAGCTTTCAGTTCATACACTAGAGAAATTGGCACACAAAAGAAAAAAATTCACGGATTTTTTTACAGAAATTTTATTATGAAATGTTTTTTGCCAAACGGCACTTAGTCTATAAAAGAACACAGTTTTTTATAATGAATGCTTAATGTGACAATCATCTTTGAATGCTACTTGAAGGCATGCTCAGACAAATGGGCAGCAGAAGCAGCATTTCTTTGAGAATCATTATTGCATGTCGTTACACAATATCTTTTCACTTTGCTACTGAAATGGATTAACTCATGATTTCAGTTAGCTCCATGATGAAAACATACAGGATTTCAAATTATGGTGACCTGAATGACCATTCTTAATGAAAAAGATGATTTGATATTCCTTTTTTATGAAATCCTGGCAGTGTGAAGCAAGCAGATGGAGTGATGCTGATGTGGTATGGATGTCCCAAAATTCGGCGCTCGCCTTTGTTTCATGTTAAGAAAAACGCCTAACGCGTCAGCATAATGATCATTTTTCACAATTCAAAAGCAGAATCGTATTCCATGTTCAGAACCAAAAATGGCTGGTGGACATAACTGCGATTAGAAAATTGCATAATAAAATTTCTATATAAAAATCAGTATTTAATGCATTCTCTTATTTTATATTAATTACATTACTACATATGAAGTAGTTATTAAAATTCAAATTTATTGACATTTGGATCGCCTTGCAAATTGCCTATAGCATTTGCAGAACATATTGCAGAAACTTAAAACTTTTAGATTCACATGTTAACGTAAATTCGCTACTTTAAGTAACGTTTTTATATTAAAAATTTGAATTCACGTGTAAAGCTAAATTCGCTATTTTAAGTAACGTTTTTATATTATTTTAATGTAAAGCAATATAAATTTTAAAACGTTACTGATATGTTTGTTTTATTTTGTAAAACAGAACACGTGATTGGAGAACGTGCATTTGAGAAGTCATGTGATATGAAACATTACCTCACTGTTCAAGAAGGGCAGTACGTTAACATATCCAGCCCAGAATTTGAGGACAATTATTACCCAATAAATTGTTTATGCTCTTGGACTATAGGGGCCGCCGATGATACTAAACGAGTAAGTATTCTTGTTGTATGTCTGAATTTTGTAAGTAATGTGATAAAAAAAGGACAGAATCTTGTCACTTAGGAGACCATACGATGGAACTGC
>KK120747.1:1749946-1787413 GCA_000611955.2 Stegodyphus mimosarum | reverse complement strand
AAATTTAAAGAAAATTTCCATGTGGTAATTTGAAACATAAGGTAAATTCTAATACAGTTACATTTATTTACACCTGAGAATTCTTTTTTTAAAGAGTTAATTAAAGAAAAAAAAAAGGAAAAGTGCTTTTTAATAGAGAAGTGAATTTGCTTAAAAAACAAGGTTTCAGGCCTAGAGTCTTGCTCTGAAATTCCAAATTTTGCAATAATATTTATGTAGTCTTACCAAGACCTTCATATTTTTTTTTATTTCATTCAAATATAATTTAAATTTTATGCCGACATTGAGAGGAACGTTTTTATTTCCATCATTTGATGTTAAATTATTACTGGTTTTCAGTTACAAATGTAAAGGACATGATGAAATTAACACAAATCGGGACCAATAAATCAAGCGCATCATTTCAGAGGAGGAAGTACATTTATCAAAACACTCCCAAATTCACCAGAACTGAGTAAACATGAACATCAAGTTTTTAATCTCACTTTCTTGGTCCTCGTAACATTAGCCTCGCAGGTGTAGTTCCGTCAATCCTTAAGATTTGTTAGTACAGTTATAAGGTATTTTAGCCCTTCTTTCTGCATGCCTTCGTGGTGTAACGGTAGCACACTCGGCGCATATTCGAGAGGTCCAGATTCGAGTTCCGGTGAGGGCATTGCTCATTTCTTGTGCGTCCTGTTTTAGAAATACCTAATTACTCTACAGGAGAGCCCGAACTAAAAGGTGGTGGATGATGATTCTTCACCACCAGGATTTGGCGACTGAGTACTCTAATCCACAGTCGCCCTTTAAAATGGGGAGTACATACGGTACTTTCTCTCTCCTTTCTGCATGCCTTCTTGGTGTAACGGTAACATACTCGGCGCGTATTCTAGAGGTCCAAATTCGAGTCCCGGCGAAAGCATTACTCATTTTTCGTGTTACACGGTCACTTAGCGCTTCATACTAATTGTGAGACTAATTTGTAGTAATTATAATACGTACTAAGCAGCAGGATCTTAATTTAAATGTTTATTACTATTTCAATGAACTAAGCATCCAGTCTCATAAGAAACAAACGAATCATTAGTATTAGATTTCCTCCAAAATAGTGAATTAATTTTATCCACTTTTTTCATTTGTGCAATCGGTTCTTATCTTGAGCAGTAATTTTTAACACTTTTGTCCTTAGGACATTTCTGTGAATAAAGGATTGTAATGGTAGTTAAACAAGGTGAACATTATTTTTACCTTATTACTAGGTTTGAAACTGTTTTGACGAAGGGGATCTTGTACGTCTCCACTGCATTTTTCTTTCTTCGAGAATCAAGAATGACATAGTAGCAAATAGAATTAGCCTTTGCAACAATGCGCAAATTTCTTAGAAGCAATTTCTTAGCAGAAATTTCTTAGAATTTCTTAGAAGTTTCTTTCTTACAAATTTCTTAGAAATTTCTTCATTTCTTAGAAGAAACAAGTCTTCTTCTTCAGTCTTTTGATCCAGATCTTGTTACATATCGACATAATAAAGGCAGAGCGCTTTACGACTGTAATAGTAACATTTATACCAAAGCACAATTTCTCCTGCGAGAATTCCATTGTCGGGTTCCAGAATGTAATACATATAAAAGAACAAAAATTACATTCCCGTCTTTCCCTCCCCGTTCCCTTAATCCCGAGTCATTTTCACTTGACTGCTCCTTAAGCATTAGCTAAAACACTTTTTTCAACGTCTGTTAAATATTTTTATATTTTATATTAAAATAGTATACACGTATATCCATTTATAAGCATGTATATATATATAGAGAGAGAGCGAGAGAGAGACATATATATACACTCACGTTTGTGAAAATTGCAACACCAAGAAGGAATCGTCATAATTGAATGCAATTTAATACACAGTTGAGTGGTAGTTGTACAAATAAATGATTAAATGTTCAAAGCAAACAAACAAGAACAAGAGATCAGAATCAGTATTTTGTGTGGCCACCACGCGCCGCAATAAGTGCTGCTACACGACGTGGCATGGAGTCAAACAAAGTTTGAATGTCTGACTGAGGAAGAGCATTCCATATCGTTTGTACGCGTACCCAAAGTTCGTCTGCAGACGCAACAGGACGAGGATCACGAGCAAGACGCCGACCAATGACATCCCACACATGTTCAATTGGCGACATATCCGGGGAACACGCAGGCCAAGGAAGAAGCTGTACCTGCTGCGCTGCAAAGAAGGATTTAACAATCCGAGCAGTATGAGGGCGGGCATTGTCCTGTTGAAATACAGCGCCTGGCAAGCTTTGAAGGAAGGGAACAGCTTCGGGCTGTAGAACTTCACGGATATACCGGTTGCTGTTCAGATTGCCCACAATTCGTAGCAATTGAGATCGTCTATGATATGCTATGGCGCCCCAGACCATAACTCCGGGTGTTCGTCCACTGTGGCGTTCGATAATGCACTCCGGAAGGTGGCGTTCACCGGCATAGCGTCTGACACGAATGCGGCCATCATGGTACCACAAATTAAAGCGGGATTCGTCAGAAAACACGACATGCTGCCAATCAGCACGCCAGTCTCTATGCTGATTGGCCCATTGTAGCCGCAGGCGGCGATGGTCGTGCGTTAGGGGGATCCTGTATAAAGGAGTCCGTGCGCGCAGTCCACACTGCAGCAGACGTCTACGAATTGATGAAGCACACAATGAAACACCTGTAGCTATTGACCACAGTGCTGCCAATTGTCTAGAGGAAGCTGTACGGTCCGTCCGCGCCATGCGGACCAGGTGTCTATCATCGCGAGCTGACGTCACATTTCGGGGTCCACTCCCGGATTTCCGAGTTGTCCGACACTCGTCCGTCCACTGCTTCCAAACGCGCATCACTGTGCTGATGTTACGCTGCACACGAGAGGCTACTGCACGATACGACAATCCAGCTTCACGAAGGCCGATGATTCTCCCTCGTTCAAACTCTGTAAGTTGTTCAAATCTCGCTCTCTTTCGTCGACGAGGCATAAGTACAGATTGAGTTAACGTTTACCACTAGCAGATAACCACCGATAACCATACACGCCTCGCTACAGCCGTCTATTTATTCGGATCCATCAGCCGTTCAGAGGGCGCTGCTCAGCATACGCATGCGCTACGGATTTGCAATTCTAATCATTTGCATATCATGCGCTACTTTGCATTTCCTGAAAATTTCAGCTCACTCGCGTAAGTCCTTCATGGTGTTGCAATTTTCACAAACGTGAGTGTATAAGCTCGGCATCTAGGGGATTTCTAGACAGACGATACACATCTAGGTGACTATATTATTTAATTTAGCTATTGGTAGAGTTACATTAGTGACTATTTACAAACGAAGAAAGAGTGATGATTGAGAGGTTACATCTTCGTTGCCTCATCATTACGCTTTGGTCGTAGCAGGCACACTCTTCTTATTTCCTATCCTCCTTCTGCCTGCGAGACAGCCTGTCGTATTGAGTTGTCGCACTCCTGATACTTACACTCGGACATCCTGATGATAAATCAGGTGGTCCTGGCGATGATGGAGATATAACAAAATATGAAATAAGTCAATTAACAAAAAAGAAGAAAAAAATGTTTTTTTTTTGTGCGCCGCTGGATCGTCTTGAAGAAGTAAAAAAGGAAACGTCTTTTCTTCAGACCGTCTTGAATGCTCAAACGTCTTAAGAAACATATCTGGAACATCTTGGCGAAGAAGAGAAAAAAAAAACATGCATCTTAATAAATCTCGTATACATAAAATTCTGAGTAAAGGCGAAGAAAAATCTTTTGAACTAATTAAAAGAAAGTAATGAATAGAAAAAAAAATAAGAAGTAATAAGAAAATAATGAAAAATCATATAAAAGAAAAAAATCTGATGTTGAAGAATAAACGTAGTAAGTGCTAAATGTCCATTTGCATTGTACATCAGTTCTAAACATAGAATTTATTTAGAACTGATGGTTTCATCACAGCAGCAGCTGTGGAAGTTTCATTAGGGCCTTCGTATTTTCAAACTTTCTCGACTTCATAGTGGTCATGTGATTAACACCTATGACTTTGTAGGGTCCAAAAAATTTAGGACGGAGTTTCATTCTAGTTCCGAATTCAGTGCTTTGAAGTGATACTTCATCACCAATTTTGTATAAGGTTGGTCGTTTGCTGTGCTTATGCGAGTGACGTCTGTTTTCTTCTTGAATTCTGAGAATGCTGTTTTTCGCTTCGTCACATAATTTTGCTTCATCTTGTAAGGTGGAATGGAAGTGCTCCTCTTCAAGTAGTTGCTTAATTTTGATATATTCTTTATTGCTCATCTTGATGCCAAATGTAACTCAAAGGTTGTGAAGCTGGTGGTTTGAGATATAACGCTATTGATGATTCTTTACACAGAAGCAACAGTTTAAAACCATTTTTCGGGGTCTTGTAAGGATAACTTGGTTAAAACAGGAATAAAAATAGCATGCGTGCGTTTAATTTGTTCCTGAGATTTTTAGCTTATTCTAGTGCAGCTTCAGAATTTCTTTGTTCGTTGTCCATTCCTTCTTCAATCTGCTGAATTCATGCCTCAAGTTTCCGTTTTTCATCTACCAGAAGATATCTTTTTGACGCACTGCTATTTTTCTTCACTTGCAATTTGTGTCTTTCAGCTTCTGCAGCCTTCTTTGCTCTTTCAAAACGGGCCAAATTCTTTCTGAAGTTGAATTAGTTCGGCTTCCAATATTTTTCTTTGTTCTAAGCTTCTTTGGATTGTAAAGCGAATTTTTCCTTGGCTAATAGAGATTCCTTAACTTCTCATCTCTAATCTGTCATTTAAAACTGTAATTTTTTCGACTGCCTCAGGAAATGTTCTTCGGCTTTATTGGCAATTTCTAACTGTTGTTCGTTATCTTTGTAATCATTCTCCAACTTTCCCTTGTAGTAATTGCTGCATGCGTTGCTTGAATTCATATTGAAGTTCTACTTCAAGATTTCGAGTCTGCTTAGTGAGAAATTTTCTTTTGGCTTCATTTTGTTCATTTACAGCTTGTAATTAACGTTCTTGCTGTGCTTTAAGTGAATGCATATTGACCTTTAATCTCAGTTTGGAATCTTCTATCAGATAGAATTACTCTTCAAGTTTTTCTATACGTTCTTCTCTTTCTTCAAGATCTCTACTGAAAGATAAGATTTTAGTTTCGTTTTCTCTAGCTTCACATTCGTTTCGTATCAATTGTTTTCATATAAAACTTTCTCTTCTATAAGGAAATGATCGAACTCGCGTTGTCGCTTATAAAAATCAGATATTTTAGCTTTTCGGCTGTCAAACTCAGTTGTTAAATCTTCATCCTTAGACTGAAATTTCCATTTTGATTTATCCAATTTATCATGGATAACCTGAAGTCCATCTAATTTATGCTGCAAGACATAAAAAACTTCAGAAAATTTCTGTTTCTGTTCTTCCAATGAAGCATTTACATCAATTTCTTTTTAAGCGTTTTTCTTGTATTCAGTAGTTTAAACATTGAGAAGAGACACTTGTTTTATAATTAATTTAATAATGTGTTAAATAATTAATTTTAATACAAAAATCGTGCATATATAAAAGAAAATTTTTGGATTTACACTGACAACAAAATTTTTTACGAAAGACTTTCAAGCTAAAGGTTGCAAAATATTGTGATTATGATTATGATATTCAAGCAAAGATTTTTCCCGACTGTGAACTTTTCAAGCTATTTTCTTGAAAAAAAAATGAGAACATTCCTTATAGTATTTTTGCAGAAAAAAGAGCTTGCAAAATTTCAAAATTTCAATAAAATTTTCACTTTGCATTTATTGTTAAAAATGATGTCTATGAAATTTTGTTAATTTATAAATGATTTAGATAAAATATTATGACTTATCTTTTCTGCAACTGTATTTCCCTAGTTTAGCTAATGCTTTAATGCTTTCTTCTAAAATGTCTTTTCTGTCGTTAAGCCTTTTCCTTTTTCAAGGAGGAGGAATATGTAAGATAAAAAATATCTAAATTAGCTTGATAATTTAATTTATTAACTGCTTATTAATTCGTCATTTTTAATTTAGGTGTTCTAAAAGTAGCAGAAACTTCTCTGTTCTTCTGTTTCTGTTCTTCTCTTCTGTTCTTCTTTCAGAAATTGAAAAGTAAATAGATAAAAATTTTAAACATAAAATTCATAAAATTAAATGCATTTTATTTCATAAAATGAAATTCTGTGCGTGCCCACCAGCGGTCAAGTGGTAAAGTCGCTGAACGCTGGTAGTTCGGTTCGAAACTCAACAAACCGACTGGCTGCATGGGCGTTTTCATGGTTTTCCCTATGTGTAACTTGGATATGAATCAGTTTCCCAAAGAAAGTCTTCCGCAAATGTCCCCATCCCCTTTGGCAGGTAGCCCTCGGGTGCTTTTAAAGCAAACAAAACTCTTTTACAAGAAAAAAATACCTTTTCATATGTTTTTACCCATTCCTGAATATTTTATTTCGGCCATCTGAACTTCAGTGGATAATAGTGATTGAATAAAATTTAATGCAGCAAAAACTAAAATTAACTCGCAATTCATTTAGTTTATAGATCACTAAAAGCATGATATCCGATGGCTGAACAATTAATCGATTAACACGAAAATTTGCAATTACATTCTGAGTTCGATTTTAGGGGGAGGGATTAGAAATATTTGAATACATCGATACTTGTTCTCTGCATACAAAGCCAGATTTCGTAAAACGTTTCTCACGGATTTCTTTTTTTGAAAGCTGACAATCTTGAAATAGAAGAATAGCTTTGTAGTAAGAGAGCAGCAGCCAGCAGTCTATCTAGGCCGAAACGTGGAAAGTAAGTGCGTTGTGTTCAGTATGAAATTTTATTTTAGACTGATTTAGCTTTGGTTCTAAATGCTTTTTGATTGGGTAATTAATACCGATGTAAATTTATTATTGGTTGCTTCAGTTTTAGTTCCATTTACATGGTCAGTGCTATGTAAGAGTCATGTGACATGGTTTAGCCTCGAAATTACACAGTGCAGAAACAGATTACTATTTTTAGAACAGAAAGGGGAAATTAATTTAAGCATTAAGAGGCTATTGCTAATTTAAATTATAATTTATATAGTTTACATATTTTTTATCTTACACACACACGCATATATAACTGTAAGTAGAGTTTAAGCCAATTAGTTAGATTTTAACTGAGATGAATTAAAGTGAAGGTAATGTACATTTCAATGTACCTTATTTCCTGTAAATGTTTTCAATTTTTAAAATTTTTGCAAAGATCGCATTATGTTTATTATGTTTTTAAAGATTACTTTGAATTAACATGCATGAAAGCGAGGGTGTCGGGGGAAACTTTACTCAAGTGAGAAAATTTTGCTACTACTCAGCCTAGCAATAATAGTTCACGATATAAAAAAATTTATAAGCTAAACGGAACTGCCACATTCATAATGAATTCTATATAGTACCTCCACTTTAATTCATCTCACTTAAAATCTAACTAATTGGCTTAAACGCTACTTACAGTTTAGCATCATAATTCTTACTTGAGTAAAAGACGAAACACCTTCGCATTTCTTAATTATTGTTAATTGATCGGGGGGTTGGTTTGTTTCCCTTGAAAAGTCAACCAATTTCCGATGAACGATGATAATTACTTGGTTTGTTGATTATTTTTTCATTTTTAAAAGTTTCCAATTTCAATTTTTTTCATAACTCTTATTTGATGTTCCCTTTAAAAAAATTTCAAGATTCGTTTTTAAATGCTTCTTCAGTTACTTCATTCAATTACAATTCTACTAACTTTCTCAAAGAAGATCATATACTCAATACTACATTAGCAAATAAATTATTATTTTATTACTTTGCAGCTTTCGCGCATGTATTAGGCAATTTATTGCGATTTATTAATATATTTAATTTAATTCAATCAATGTGTGTGTGTGTGTATTTATACCGCACAGACTGTATAGTCCTCTCGTGTGGTTCGCTGGTAGGAGGTGGTTTGGTTGTAAAGTGGGGTGGGAGACGCTCGGAGCCCCCGGAAGTGCTCTCTCTCAAAACTGGAAGTAGAACTCCAACCTCCTTGAGGTTCTGGCAACCATTCTTCCATGAAATGCATGGACAAGACAAGAAAATGTGTAGTTATGTATATGCATATGTTTTATGTTGAATGTGTTTCTCTGTGCGTGCATGCATATTATGTCTTTCTTCACTTCTTAAATTACTTTAAATTTTATGAAGCTTTTACAGTGTCTTCTTTCAAAACAGTTTCCTTTTCGTATCTTTTCCGTTACAGATGAACATGCGCTAAGCAATATTCTACAACAAGGTATACGCACCAACTTGGCCTATCGGACACAGTTAAATTATATATGTTATTACCTACTCTCGTAAGTGTTTTGTTTTCAGAATAAGTATTTTCAATGAGAAGGTTTTAAAGTTTGCATACTAATTCGTTCTCTGTTTATTGAAATAACAGCCTAAGAAATATATTTCATATGTTTACCGCAAGCAATTCACAAAATGTAATTTACTGCAGCAAAATGAGCAGATGACGAAAGTATGTTTTCTCACTGGAAGTATCATGTTTGCTCATATATACGAGTATTTTGAAAGAAAATTGTTTGACCCGAGTTGTCTTATAACAAAGATTTTATTTCACTCTTGTTTTTAAGTTATTACATTCAAGCTTAAAGATATTCGTTTGTAGCTGGAAAATATTTTTTTTTATTTGCCTATCGAAATTTAACATTTATTTTATGAAGCTTTATGTAGATTTTGTTGACCTTTCAATCTGGCCTACATTCAACTGTATTCTTGATGGTCTTGTATTGTTCGACGGCGACTCAAATAGCGCTCCAATTCTGGGAGTATACTGTACAGGTACACCTTCTGTTGGCATCAAAACTACAGGACGATTTATTCACGTTGTATTTTATAGCAGCGAATTTCCACAACATCGGTTTAGAGGATTTATGCTGAAAATAACGGAAGTGGATCAAGAAAGTGAGTAAAAGTTTTTGACCATTTTATTGATTGCTGATTTCATACAGGATATTGTTGCAGAACATATAATTTCTTTATGAATGTATTTCAAGGAATTCCGTGTTTTTGTTAGGCAAAATGATTTAAGCTTAAAACATTTTTTGGGTCCGCAGTTTTTTAAGCTGAATTTTTTTAACAAACATTTAAAAAATAAAATATCTTTTCTTCTACAATTTTCAATGTTTCTGCCCCAATTTTTTATTGCATTGTTTATTAAAATATTATTCGCAACTTTAAGCATTAATTTAGCAAATAATGAATTTGTTTCTGAAAAAAAAAATAAAAGCCATATTTATATGTTAAAAATTTGAAAAGTATGATTTCAATTAAAACTTTACATCCAATAATTTATCTTTTCACTATTTTGCAAAACCCCATTCTTGTTTCTGTAAACTATATAATAATAAACATGCAGTAACGTGTTAATTAACTTAGTCCTTATTTGTTTAAGTTTTAGGACTTTGAGTAATTTATAGAAAAAGTGCAAACTAAGAAAATGCAATTTAAAGAATGTAAATTATTAAAATGATTATTAAAAGATTTTCAATTTTTAAAATATTTTTTGTTGAATTTCTTCATATATATATATATATAACAGAGAAAAACTAGTAATATGTCAAAAGCAAAAACAACAACAAAAAAATAAATAAATAAACCTGCCCTGCGCTATAGTTACTGGATTGAAGCAAATGAAACTTAAAGCAATCAAAATTTAAATTAAAATTAAATTAGCATCAAAACAAGGGAATTCCCTAACAGTATTGATAACAGCTACAGTTTAAAAGATCTAACATTGTAGCTAAACCTAATGGAATTAATAAAAGAATTCAACATTAGAATAAACCCGAAAAATAAAATGCAAATCATAAAGTAATAAACATAAAAATTTAAAAATTAATTTACTTTGTCTGAAATCCTAATTCAAAACTCATCAGCAGAAAATAAATTAAAGTCTCAGAAAAGTCAATTAATGCATCTCGAATACGTGTTTCGCTCTTCTGAATCATTTGAGATCAGAAACCTAGGGTTCAACGTTTTACTGAAGGAGGCTACTGGCTGTCCCACTTGAATTAAGACGTCTTTTGCGTCGAAGTCTGATGAATCTGCAGATATTTCAAGCTGATTTTCCGGGTCAGCAATCTTTACCACTGGTACTGAAATTAAAGCTGCTTTTAACTGTTCAAAGGCCGTATTGGCTTCCGCCGACCAAAAAAATGTTTCTTTTTCTTTTCTTTTTACTGTTAAGAGAGGCTCAGCTATATGTGCAAAATTTTTAATAAATAACCTGTAATATGAGCATATTCCGAGAAATGATGCAATTTCCTTTGCAGTATTTGGCAGAGGGTAGTTTTTAATGGGATAATTTTTGAATCTTCGGTTTCGATACATTTAGCGGCAATTTTATATCCTAACTATTTAAACTCCTTTGCACGAATTTACACTTCTTAGGATTCACTTTTAAGCCAGCATCTTGTAAAAGTGTAAAGACTTCCATCAAATGGTTTATATGCTCGTCTACCGTATTATTGGTAACGATACTATCATCTAAATAGATAAAAGTGGATTTTCCGAGCACTGGGTGAAGAATTGTATCCATGGCTTGTTGAAAAGTAGTGGGAGCACCACATAAACCGAATGACATACGTAAAAATACGTAAACGCCAGATTTTGTGATAAACGCCGTCGTATTAACGTCCTCCAGTTACATACTGATTTGAAAATAGCCAGAGTTAAGATCTAGCGCTGTAATATATCTCGTAGAATTTATTTGTCTAATTATCTCTTCTATGATCGGCAACGGATAAACTGGATACTTTGTAATATTATTTAGTTTTGGATAATCTATAGTGAACCGCCATGCTATGCCTTGTGTAAGGGGGAGATTATTCGTTTTTCGACATGATACCACTGGGCTTGCGAACGGACTACTAGAAGGCCCGAAAATTTCATTTTTTTAATATTTCATTGACGTGCTCTTCTATTATTGCTTCCTTCTTATATCATAGCCCTATAGGGTAAATTTTCTCCTATGTCAACCGCGTGGTTTACAACGCTAGTAAGATCCGGTTGGTGACCAAAAAGATCTACAAATTTTCTAACCAATTCTTCAGTTTTCTCTTTTCCGTCTTTTTTCAGGTCATTGACCTCCAGCGCTTTACTTCAGCAGATTTTTCTTCGCCATGTCCAACCTAATGCTAGCTTCTTGAAAATTTATTCTTGCTTCCCCTGATCCTTTTATCTGGCTTAGATGTACGGAAATTTCTGTACCCTTGCCCATACCTCTGTGTGGGTGTATTATTGGAAATGCGGCGGCTTTCGTACTTTGTGGCCAGCACAAGTAGAGTTTTCAAGCTCGACGAGTTTCTTATCTCTATAAAATCTTGCTCCGGTGAGAGTAATCTCGGCAAGATGATTTGAATTGCCTTGTCGTCAGGTTTTTCTTCCACACAATAATTTAACCAGTTGAATTTTCCGCAGAATAAAGTTTGTGAGATCTTCCCCGTTCATTCGGTACCGGCTGCACAGTTCGGCTTCTAACTGCGCACGATTCTTTATGATTGGAAAGGCTTTCAGGAGAGCGCTTTTGAAATTTTACTGTATGTTGGCGTACCTGGTTCTCCAAGCAGGAGTTTTCCTTTATACCAACTCAAGGCTTGTCCTCGGAGAAGTGAAGTTGAAATTGCCACTTTTTGGATTTTAGTCGCCCACTGGTTACAAAATGAACTGGTCGTCCAGCTGATCCAATGCTGCTGTTTTTTGAACCTTTTGCATCACTTGGGCCTCATTGAAGCTCTCATGGTGTCGACAATGTAGCCAAATCCTTCCATAGGGTTGGCTTGAGTCACTGATGCTGTGGACGTGGATGGGGCCAGGTCAACTGTAGAGGTTTCAATTGTTCTAATCTGCTTCGGACGCAAGTTATAGAGTCTCTGTCTTTTGGAAGCATAAATTGTAGACATACGTAGAAGCCGAAATAGCGAATTCTCGCTATATATTTGAAGAACAGATACTACAGTAGAAGATTTAAATAATTTTTTATTTGAGCTAAAGTAACAAAATGCACGTTCTCGGTGCTCACAATTCACCACCACTTGTGGCTAAGCGAAATTGAACAGAAACTGAAGAATGTAAAATAACAATCAATTAGAATGGCTAACGACTGGCTGCTTAGTTATCTAAACCGCTAAATTGGCTGCATACAGCAAACCCGAGCCTGGAATATCATTATAATCTGGTGGGTGTCTAACACCAACTAGAGAGCTAATTTCAAACACGCAGCATAAACTCGGAACTAACTCAGCTTAAATACTGCTTCTGAATACACTTAGATTTTGCATACTACATCATTAAAATTTGCATTCCGGCAAACTCAAATCAGGAAGGAAAGGGAAGTTTAACGAAAAATAATTAGTTAGAATAAAATAAGGTCTTTCCATGCTAATTTGTGGTGCAACTGCTTTTTTTTTCAGTAGCCGAGCGTATCACTATACCTGTGTTCAATACCTCCGGCAGTATGTCAATTTATATTATTATTTGACCGCAGTATGTTAAAAAACACATAACATGATGCGATTTTTCCCAAGTATTATAGCTGCCTTTAAAGATGATATTTTTGATATAAATATAAATGCCTCAGAGAGAACCAGAATCGAGAAAATTTGTAGAAAGGAACTGCCATTTCTGTAGAGTCTTCGAAAAATTAAGGTTAAAAAGAAAACTGAAAAACCTCGATTATGGTACCGCAAAATGCATTTAGATGGTTTTACCCGTAATTTATGAAACTACGTTTGCTATGCAAATTTTTTGAAGTTAAACGAATTTACAGTGAGCAACACGCTTAGGATTTAATAATTTTAATTGAATATATTTATATTTTTCACAAGAGAACATTATTTGCCTTTTCCTGAGTCTTGTGGTATTTATTACATTTTTTACAGATATTTGTAAAGATGACGAAATTACATGTCATAATAATAACTGCGTGTCAAAAAAATTAGTCTGTGATGGGAAAGATGACTGCCAGGATGGCACAGATGAAGAAACATGTAGTAAGTTATAAATTTTAATGAATACAGTTGAAATCACTATAACGAACTTGAAATTTCGTCTATATCCGATTCCCTAAGAAAAGCGCATAATTGTGAAAAAAACCGTAAAAATTATCTGATTAATAATAAAAACTGATAAGCTAATTCCCAGCTCTAAAATGATATGAATAATGATATTAATTAGAAAAAATCCTCCTAGATATAAATTACAATTATTATTAATCACAGCTGTTAAATACACTGACGGAAAAAAATTCCCGACACTGAGAAAGAGTTGTGCTAGGTAAGTAAAATTTGGTAAGCCTGTTTATACCTCTGAAAAATGTCGTCTATACAAATTTCGCGATAGGCGCTTAAGCGTGGCGTTAGCAGCGCCGCTGTGAAACTGCAAATCAGGTTTGCTTTAAACACATACTGTAAAGCTCGTGAGCGTTATTTATCGTTGAGTTGATGTTAGTTAAGAATGCCTTGAGGAATACGAAGAAGCTCCGTGAGTTTGAACGAGGTCATGTAATAGAGCTACTGATATTTCAGAAAAATTTTAATATATGAATGTGCATTGTGCATGGTTATTGGCAGCTGTGGTTAAGGAAAGGTATTGGCTCAAGAAGACTGGGTTCTGAGCGACCACGTAGCACTTATTTTACATACTCTAAATTTCAAAATACTATCTAAAAGATTAGCATTTAAATTTTCTTTCTCGGAAGAAGAGATTCGTTAACAATATTACAACTTCCTTGTTTACTACAGACATCATAAACTACCCTAGTTTTAGTACTAGAAGAAGCTTCTCTGAAGACTTTTCTATAAGGCATTACATATACAGTGAAACAACTATTATTGCACATTTCAAGAATCCCTTCATTTAATCGTTCCTTCATAACTGCATCTCTCAAATAATAACTCATCTCTCTTAAACTTTTTGTCTAATGCAGCAAATCTTTTTGTCGCAATTTCTAAATTACTAGGCAAATTTTCTCGTAAAGTCTCAGGCATCCATAAAAGTGGTAAATCATACCTTCCATTTATAAACCGTAATTGCGTTTCGAATTCTGTAATATTATCCGAAATTTTCTCTTTTTCACGCTCAAGCAAATATGATTCAAAAGTATACAATTATTTCAAATCATTTTCTACAGAAATACATGCAAACTTCAAACAGGAAGTAGAATCATGCAGACGATTTTCTGGAATCTGCCCCGTGATAGTATCACCATATAGTGTCAGTTGGATATAGAAGTGTTTATTTGTTTCTTTAACTTCTTTGATTAGCGGGGAATACATAAAATCGGTGCTTCAGAGTTATAAGGAATTTCTCTCGCCTTCTTAGCCTGCCTTCGTGGTGTAATGGTCAGTGCACTCGGCGCATATTCGAGGGGTCCAAGGTTCGAGTCCCGGCGAGGGCATTGCTCATTTTCACGTATCTTGCTTCAGAATAACCAAATGTCTCTACAGAGTATCTAAACGAGTCTGTTATCTCGTAATGATTCAGAAATTTCATATCCATTTTGAATTATACCTTTTAAAAGAATAAAATCTGAAAAGTTTCAGATTTTAAATTACGTCCAAAGGGGCGTTTTTTTAACATTTTGTGTGTTACCTTTATTTATCAAATATCATGTTCTTCGCACTGAAACCATAAAATTCAGTTTAAAAACAATATCGCAAAATAATTTTAAACTGAGCATATCTTTAGGATTTCCTATACAGTCTCACGCGCTGGAGATAAAAATGTTTTTTTCTGTACAACGTTGCCATTGCTCACTTTGAAATCTTTGAGTTTGTTAATTGAAAATTCGTTAAAGGTTTGCAAAATATGAAATCGATAGTAAAACAAATTCCAAATTTAAAATTTGGGCTTCCAGATGCTCATATTCGCAGCAGGATTACGCCATTCAAAATTCGATGGCTCTAGGTACCGTCGTTTTATCACAATGCGAGAAACATACATACATTTATGCACATTCTTCATTGTTTAATTTCTTTAAGTATAATACAGGGCTCCGATATTTGGTGGCAACGGTTTGAAAAGTGTACCAATATTTAATGTTTGCGACGCAAAATCGCAAACGAAAACAATAGTCCTTAAGGGACAAAGCCCCTTTGGACTAATAATTCAGGTTTGATGTTCGAATATATCTGAACTCCACTGACTTCATCAGTTACTAAAGCTTGAATATTTATGCTAGCATAAGTAGGATATTTGCTTCTAAGAGGGATAGTAACGACTTCAAAATCTTTCTCATAAGCGTTACTTTTCGCGAAAATATAAATTAAAAGCCTTTCTTTCTTAAGGGTTGCACCTTTAAAGCCTTTACTAAATATTTTCGAATAAATGATTTCTACGAGTCCGAATCAAATATCATCAATGCACTTAACCGTTTAGAATCATTTTCCACTTGTACGCAAGCAGTCTGAAGTAAACTCGAGCATTTTGTACATAGTTTTGCGACTGAATTATGGTGTAAACTCTGACAAATTTCGCAAGGTTTTATTCTTAATTCACACTGCGAAATTAAGTGTTTATTAACCAAACTTCTATAACAAAGTCCCTCTTTTTTTAGTTTGCATCGCTTTTGTTCATTGGTAAATATTTTACACTTTAATCCGGAATGAGAATTAAGATTACAAAAGCTGCACGTATTCTTCACTGCCGTATTTAATGCAGCTGATGATAGAACATTGGTTTTAAATCTAGCTTGAAGTTGAAAGTGATCCTTTCCCTTTGAAGGTTCCTGTGTCTTTAAAAAAAGCCCAGAAACAGTTCTTGCAACTTCCCTACATTCAGTTTCAAGTTTGATAAAATTCATCAGCTACTTTATATCACTCGAATTTTTAGGATCTTTCTTGAGATAAAATTCCATTATTAAATCCTGAGGTAATTGTTTTAATAAAATTGGTATTAGCAAATGAAAGTAATTTCCAGATGCAACTCCCATGGAATTTAAATTGCTTATACTAATTTCTCTTTCTTCATACAATTTTCTCTAAGTGCGAAGAGATTTGAAAAAACTTAACTGGTTCAATTTCTAATAATTTATTCATGCAACAACTAATCAAGTTTTCTTGTTTACCGTATCGCTTCTTTAACAAATTCAAGCAAGATTTATAGCTTTTTTCCGTAAGCGCGAATCCCGAAAACATTTTGTAAGCATCGACCAAAAGAAAAGATGTTAGATATATGAACTTGTCAACATTACTTAATAAGTCATTACAGTCAACTGCACTTAAGAAACTGTTAAAGAATTCTTGAAATAAACCATCGCCATTAAAAGTGGAAATGCATAGTTTAGGCAAATTGATAGAAGATGCTGTATTTGCGAATTTTCGAATTACAAATGTTAATATTTTGGAATTTAAAATGTTTAGTTTCATAGCCTATTAATTTTGTTTTGATTTTGAATTAAACATTACTTATAGATTCATTAGGCTCTAGTGTAGAATTGGGTGACCTTTCGACTGGCGAAAAATTTTGTTCAGTTTTGGCGATGAAACTCCATTTCTGGTAACCATGACAATTTTAACTTGGTTTTAGCTTCTTGATTTTTTTAAGTGAAAATAAATCGATGTGCACATGGACAAAGTCAAGGCAATGTGCAATGACTAGTTTGTGCAATACTCTGATGTTTTTTTAAGTGAAAATAGGCCGATGTGCACATGGATACGGAGTTTTTGAAATTTTTTGACTTTTTATTTTGGTTTTGTGTAGCGGCCATCTTGAAATGGTGCCTTCCTGGCGCCGATCTTCGCGTCAAAAAAGAATCGCCAAAAAACAAGGGGCACCCAATTGTAAACTTTCACCATTCATTATAATGGAGTGAACTTTGAATTTCCGTTTCGAACATTCTAATATCATGAATTAGGTCTTCGAGTTTCAAGTTTAAATTTAGATGTTCATTCTGTTTCTCTTCTAAACTTAACAAAAATTCTGACAAATTCTCCTGAAAGCTTTCATCTTTATTAATAACAAGACTGTCAAAATAAGAGTCAATTCTATTAACTAATTTCTTGCAAATATTTCTAATGACTTTCTTTTTCGATTTCAACTTGTCAAGAGTTTCCATTTTATACAAGCAAAAAAATTTAAAGTGATAATAATTCAAGTGATAAATAAACTCCTAAATTACAAAGTTACAGTACCTGCAGTCCAAGTGTTCAAGAATTATCCTACAGCAATCCGAAAGAAATAATCCTAGGCTTGCGGGTTTCGTAGCACCATGAAAAAAATAATATTATATCACTAGAGAAATAAACCAGATACCCGCATCAAGAACATGTTCTCCAATTTTTCTTATTTTTATTCTCATCACATCTTTTACAAAAACATATTAGACTGAAATAATCCAAGTGTAATTAATCCGAGAAAAAGAAAATAATAAACTAACCTAGTAAGCAAAAATATCTATTATATTAGAATTCTAGAGTTTTTTTTTATAAACATTTATCGCAAAGCCTGCGGGGAAAAGAGAACTCAGAGGACTGCAAACGCACGGTCGTCTGATCGCATGATCATTTTAATTTTAACGGTGACCTTACTCTGATCCATAACTGGTGCTAAATCCCAGTGGTTAAAGATAGCTTCAGGGTTAATGCGTAAGTACCAAGATTTATAGAGCAAAATACTTTGCATAATAAACACCAAATACTGTTTACTGTTAATAGTTTAATCTGTATTAACAATGTTGTTGGATTTTGTTGCGCAGGTTTTCCCATTAACTTCAATATACCCTGTGGAATTACACCGATAAGTCCAGAACTAGGAAACGGAGATCGGATAGTTGGCGGACGGGCAGCTGTTCCTGGTAGTTGGCCATGGCAGTGCTCCTTACGTAGAAAGGGAAATACCATTTATGGTCACTTATGTGGAGCGGTTCTGATAAACAACCAATGGTTATTAACGGTTGCACATTGCTTCAGAGAGTAAGTGTTGAATAATATGATGCAGTAGAACATGTTCAGTGTTACACTTTACCATGACTATGTCTAATTATATAAATGTATTTGATATTAATTACATACTTCGCAGTTATAACACGAGCAGCAAGTAATGGATCAGGCTTTTGTTGAGACGAGAGACAATTAGTTTTTATTTGATGATTCTCCGATTGTCTAAAATCTCTTCATGCTATTAAATTCACGCTATTGAGTACGATAAATGTAAACATAAATTTTGGTCTTTTAAAAAACCAAGCGGAAATCGACATGGGAAGATGAAAATAACATTACGGAAGCTTTACGAAATATTAATTTGTTGTTTAAATCACACAGTTTATGTCTAGAACGACCTTAAACTGTAGATTACGGGAAGATATGTGATGAAATTTTTAAAATTTAATATTTATGTATATGTAAAACATAATTTTGAAAATTCTTCTATTTTGAGTTGAAAGAATATATCCCTGCACCGGGCACATGTTCTGTCGAACGGGCTAGCTGGATGTGAGCTTTCGTGGTTTTCCACCATGAGTAACGTGAAGCTAAGTCAGTTTCCCTTAGGATGTCTCCCATGAAGATATCTCTGCCCTTAGGCAGATAACTGTCGTAAGTCTTGTTACAGTCGAAATAATTCAATACTCTTTCACATGCACACACATTCATTGAAGCTTTGTAGGCAATAAGTAAACGTGTCTCTGATTGAATGAATAACGGTATATTGTACAAACATATTTCAATAATCTGAGCTGCTTTACCAACTACGTACTGTTTCTTGAATTAAGCAGCCTGACGAACGGAGGTCGGTCTCTTTTCATTCTTATCTGCTCAACTAAATACTCGTTGCTTGTAATTAGTACATATAACAAGTAGTATCTCGCTTTAGCAGATCTTAAGCTTCACGCATGACGCAACACACATTTTTTTCAGCAACCTTCGTCGCATGGCGACGAATACAGATTTGAATCACACATAGCGAATGTTAGCGAATGCGTGCGCTGTATTCACGTCCAGAAATTTATTTCCATATACAAAAAATGAATTTTTTTAAAGCAGTCATAGGCCCAAAGATAAATATTTAGTACTGTTTGCACTAATTTTTATTGATTTGCTATTCATATAAGCCCAGATATGCGGAAATTTACTCGGGACTTAAAATGCATATATAGAAATAGATTTGTTCTTTTTCCACTTCTTTTAATACTTTTGAATTGCTTTAAATTAATGTTATATGTTTCTGTTATCAGGACTTGTATTAAATGTACTTTAGTTTGATATTTCATCTTATATTTACTGTTATTATAGAAGTTCTTTTTAAATTTATTTGAATTCATACTCTCCATGAAGTTATACACAATCCATAAGCCATAGGCATTTTAATTTTATTTTACATTTGTTTTGCGATGTAGCTTTTTTTCGTTTTTGCTATTTCTTTTCATATTTACTATTATTTTAAATTTCCTCTTTTCATAGACATTCTGCAAAACCAGACTTTGGTCCTTTCTTTTCTTATTCTTGATTACATTATCTATTAGCAATCCATCCATAAGAATTCCTAACAGGTAAGATATACTTTATAGCATTTATTCTTCATCGATCCTTTAAGAACTCTGAGTAGGCTGACCATAATATATTTTGCTCAAACTGGGACAATGTTCAGAAAATACTCACAATAGAAAATAAAATCTGAAATAAACCTGAAAAAGCTACTATTATGATTGAAAAGGTTAAATCAAGAAGTTGTTAACAAAAAACCACATAATCGAAATGAATAGGACTTTGAGCACTCCAAACCATAAAAAAACTACCTTTCATAATTACCAAGCTAAGTATAAGAAAAACGTAAACTGATAATTCAGAATTAACTTCCGTAGCATGAAAAAATGTAGCGAAACAACATGTCTTTAGTCCCAGTCTCATGATACATGGCAATTAGTATATGACGGACGCCAGACAATTACGCCAGGGAAGTATGTTAGTGCGCATGCCTGAAACATAAGCTCTGCTAAAGCGAGACGCTGCTCATATAGCCCAAATGGCTTTTATTGGTGTTCAAACACTATTACTCGGATGTGCGATCATGCAAACAGTGAAAGAACTAAAATACCTGTGCCTTACGCGGGATCAGAGATTGATTCCCCACTTTAAAGTACTTAAGCAGCCTACTATCAACGTTTCACGCAAACGGCGACAGTTACAAGGAAACAATTCGTGAATAGGCTTGCACATTCAAAAGACTCTCTAGTCAACTGTCATAGAAAGGATTTTACATATGCTGCTTCAGTCTAGGCCCAACAGATGCAAGGGAAGAAAGTAAAATATCTTTTCAGTATCGCGCTCAGCATTAGAAGGGCATTTCGTATAACAAGGACTACATCGCTTAATGTCTTGACAGGTCTAACATCATTGCATAATCGTGTTGAGCACAAGAAGCAGTAATTCAATCAGTATTTCATCTTCGCATTCCCACAAGCTTCTTTAATGAGTGGAATTAGCCAAACAAATATGATATGTCAACGACGACGCTACATGTTCACCTAGCAATTAAAGGGCAAGGCGTAAACATATATTTAAGCCACTATAATAACCTCAGCAACAACACTCCAATCATATATACAAATGGGTTCGCGCATGGAAAACAAAGTTCACAACTTACTAGTTCTTTAGTATGGAGAATAAATCTTACACCTGTGAAAGAATGTCTAACCAATAACAATGCCGTGTTTTAGGCAGAAGCAGTAACTATTTACAGAGCTTAGCAAAACCTACAGGACAATCACGAGCCATATAGACAGCATGTCAGTACTCCTGTTCCGTATTCAACCATCACCACACATTCCCTATGATTACACAAGTTTAGAGAGATTTACGGAGCGATCAACATCGTAGCATCACACTCTCCTGAGCAAATGCTGGGGTGAGCGGCAAAGAATTTACTGACAAATTAGCCCAGGAGGCAACATCAGCAAGTATTCATTATCCATAAACAGCCCTTTGGCCACGCTCATACTTGAAGAAATAACTGAAACGCAAAGCACAAATCAAATAACAAACAGAGTAAGATAAATGTGAACAAGACTGCTACACATACATCACATAAGTAGACGATAATCGCAATGTCAGTTTCCCGCAATTACAAGATTTACTACAGGACACGGTTCCTATCCCGAATATTTTAATAGATGCGGCACCAGCAGCACTGACCTGTGTATCTGGGAAGAAACCAGTACTCCAGACTGGTATCTTACCATCTGCCCACTTACCAGAGAACACTGTCTTTAAATTCCAGCAACAATAAACAAGCCTACTGGAAGTTTATGGTTGACAACAGCATCTGGTAGCAAGGCTTGCCCAGATTACCGACGAGCTTGCAAATCTTGTGGCCGAAATATGCCTCGTTATATATATATATGTAATATACATTCTGAGATAGGAACAGTACAATATTCGCTTAGTTTGCTTCTAGAAGCCTGACCCTCTGAACTACCACGGTATTTGTATGTCCCGTAATATATATTTGTAATATTCTGTAAAGTTTGTGAAGTGTATTTGCAATGTGTACTATTGTATGTTCTGCTGTAAAGAAATCTGAGTATCTGAAATAAGGTAATAATTACGCAAATTACGTAATTATGTCTTGAGCCACAACAATAGCAATATCTCGCAGTATTATGTGATGTATCTGATAGCACTAGATAAGCGGGGATGCGAAACGATACCACTTAACCTTCTCCCGTCAACTGTCAACTGTTGGCCTTTTCTCTAACATCTTTTATGTGGTCTGAATCTGAGGATTCTGCTGCAGTGTTGAGGTGCAAACGTTTTGAAATTGAGCCTTTTTGAATTAAGCTCAGATTTGATTTGATTAACACCTTCTATAGAAGTGTTTTTGAATACGAATGCGTAATGTGATGACGAAGTGCATTTGCTCTCAGCAGTTTTTCCATAGCATATGTTTCTCGAATTACAATAACATGCAGCATATTCTACATTCTGCGGATAAGTGATATTTTAAATATCAAATGTATTATTCATGTATGTATTGAAAAGCAAGGAGCTCAGAACAGAAATTTGAGGAACTCGTCACACGATATTTTAAATTATAGAGATTAAGTTGCTAATGGCTCTTGAAACTTCGAGTTCTCTAAATAACTGTATACAACTTCAGGGATTGCAAATTCAAGAGTTTAGTTGGATTTGAGAAGCTTGCAATTTAGACCATACTGCAGAATATTATAGAAGGATTCCCATATGTGTTCCCATATCTTGAAAAACGCACGCTTTGAAAAAAAAAACGCATTTCAGAATAAATAACGCAAATTATTATTTTCGGATACAATAAAGTGATAACTTCCAGAACTGATCCGTTCTAAATGTGTGCGTTTCTGCTGCTCAATTAGCATCCTTATGAAACAGTTAAATTTGCCAGTTGTAATCGTTTTGCTCATGCCGTTACGAAGTACTCGGAGAACTGGAACACAGTTGAGCCACTTCGGACAGGGACCAAAATTAACTGGTTACCGGGTTACATGAAGTTGGCTGGTCATACCGAGCAGCAGGATAGTACCTCGATTCTAAGGATGCTCCCGTACGGAAATGCTGATAGCAATAGTTGCTTCGAAATGCATATCAATGAAATGTAGGTTTCGGTAGACCAAAATGCACGAATGCGAGGCAAATTCAAGGTTGTTTGTGCGACAGTCCTAAATTGCTCCAACATCATCATTGCCTACAATACAACATACTGTAGCTTCTGCCTTACCACCTACATTACCTTCCGCGATTTCAAGACAATTGGTTGAGTCAGAGTTACGCTCATGTCACACTTTCATAAATCTCTCTTTACCACCCCAACGTCATCTGGAGTGATGCCTTGGCAAACGTCATGGTTGGCAGCTGATTGGCATTGCATTATCTTCAGTGACAAATCCCGTTTCTATCTTGAGATAGATGACCACCGTGCACGAGTAACGAGGATGTCTGTCTAGCATTGCTTAGCAGACCGAGATTATATTGCAGAAGTACACACCAAGTACTCTACGTGTGATGATGTAGGAGGGCTATCACTTATGATAGTAGTCATTCCTATTGGTCATGCTTACAACACTTACAGCGTAGTGCTATGCTAATCTTCTGCAACCAACTTTGTTACTCCTCATCGCACGTCACTCTGAGACGAATAAGACGCAAGAAAATAATGCTCGATACCCTATGGTTTATGGGATTCCCTATGTATATGGGAAATGCTAAGCCATCAAATTTATCTGGAAGAGCAGCAGCGAAGCGTTTAGTAAAATCTGTAAGGAATTTCTTCCTTCTCACCGCAAATCTTTGTGATATGATTGAGAGCACGTCTCGTTTGTTCTACAACTGTTACTGCAACAAAAATGTGGTAGACGATAATACTTCACGACCAGAATTTGGTAACTGGGTTCCCTCTTCCACAGTCACCTTATAAGCGGATGAGAATATAAGGAATTTTCTCCCTTTTTAATGTAGGGCTTCGTGATGCAACTGGAAGCACGTCCGGCTAGCAACTGGGAGGTCCGCAGTTTGAGTCCTGGTGAGAACGTTGCTGATTTTTCTTGTTCCTTGCTCCAACATAATAAACCTAATTATTCTACAAATCTACTCGACAATTAAGTTAGGAATTTCTACAATTCTTTACCTTGCCGTATAGCAACGTGTGTGCCTCGCAGCTAGGGTCGGCTTTACAAATTACTAAATGTAACATTTGAGATAAACTGCTACACCCATTAAATGTCCTAGAACCCTGAAATTCTAATAATTTCATTATCTAAATATATATATGGTGGACATGGAGGCCATTTCATTAAAAACAGATATCTCTTTCAAACTGTTTTTTTTTTCTACTGCTTCGTTTTTACTAAAAGCTTTTCCTGTTTTTTTACTAAGGCACGCAATCTCAATAGTCGAGTATTCTATACTAAAAATTAAATTAGGCATGGCTGAAAAAGTATTTTGGGGAAAAGCAGTCTAGTTGTCTGAGAATTACGGTTTAAAATACTTCGGATATTTCTTTTTGGAACACCTTTATTGCTCTGTTAATTATTAGAGTCTTTGTCGCCTTTTGCAAGCTTTTTCAAGACAAGGCTATTTTGTGTCTGCTATGAGAGGGACAATCTAAGTTTTAAGCATGAATTGTAAATTTTTTTTTCAGAAATGCTTATAGAGGGCGGTTATATATTATGTTATAAAATATGTCATTTTTTACAAAGCCTTTGGATGATTTAAAAATCCAATAAGTGTCATTTGCTTGTAATGAGAGAATACTACGAGAGGATTCTCAAGAAACCTATGTTCTGTATTCTCCACTTTTTTTCCTATTTAGCTGGAACTTTCTTTGCATAAGAAGATTTATATCATTCGTGTTCGTACTTTTATCAGCATTTCAAATAAAAAAATGAGAAACAGGGGGAAGCCTATTGAATAGTACACAACATTACTTCCGGCAAAAGGTATACCGTTATAAGCTTTACTTGACGCTAAACTTCAATATACTTTATTTGGTTATCATACGAGTAGAATGAAAATAGATTTTTAAATTACAGAAATGGCACTCAAAGATATTTAGATTCTAAAATAGCATTTAGGTGATGTAAAATAGCAGAACCGACTGGAATTTTAAAGTAATTATAATTGGCTTATACATGCAATTTAACGGTATTTTCGGTTGAAAAACGTAAGTCGATTACTAAAATTAATATTCTATAGAAAAATCTGGCCCGAAATCTTCTCAAAATCATGATATCTCTAAAGCAAAAAAGTCTGTTAAATTTTGTTGATCGACTAAGGATTTTATTATTCTGTACATAATTTTACCTTTCAAGCAGTAAGATTTCGAGCACATTCTATCGAAATTTTCCTCATTCGCTACAAATTCCTGAAACAAGTTGCAAGATGTGAATTTCCTATTGGGTTACTAGCATAACTGTTTTCAGACCATGAGAAACTCTACAGAGTATTCTATCAGAGATATTTTAATTCGTGGTCGAAAAGAACAAAAATTTGTAACTTATTCATTGTAAATCTAACTCTTCCTGGTTGAAAAACTAATGCAAATTATAATTCTAATATTATAACTTATCAATTGGCACTGTGAGATATGATGTTTGAGTTCTTGAGAGTTGAGACGCCTCGGTCTCAATATTGTTAATGAGTTGGTTTTCAAATAAAATTCCCGCACAAACTCCTTATTTTCTCGAGTATGCATTTTCGCTAAATGCCTTCAGGTCACCAATTCTTTGCTGTGAAATGCATTCTCATATCATAACATGCAAGATCTAATTCGTTTAGCTATCATAAAATGTGACTAGACTTATCTAAGTGTTGATCCTCGCGAATTCCCCCCCCCCACAGACCTGAAGATAAGCAAAACCAGCGGAAGGGTGTGTAAGAACCTTTTATTGAACACGACATGATTTACAGACAGCACGGATGATTTACAGACGGCACGACATGACTACTTGCGGTAAAAACTTAAAAGATCATATAACACAAAATTGAAAGGTAACGATTAGTGCAAAACTGCACAATTAAGCTATCAGATTGATTCAAAAATCTACACCACCAGAATAAATCAATGGCAAGAATGTTTAGACGACATTAAGGATAACAGCTGGAAGAAAACAGCAGCGTAAGCTGACAATAGCGAATTCACTAAAGTTTTCATTCCAACAGTTTAAATACTTTTTTCACCCTAACTCATTTACATACTGGCGAGGGGAATAACAGAAATCAGGAAAAACTCAGAAATTAAAATATCAGTTAGTAAAAATAAATAAAAGTTTGCATATTTCCTCGCCAGAATTTAACTATAATCACTAAAAGGTCTAAAACTATAGTCACTATAGTCATTTAAATGGCCTTGATAAAGATAATTAAACTTTAAAACCTAATCCTCAGTCAAACTTCACAAATTTTTTAGTATTAAGATTAATTTATTTTACAGACAAATTTCAGCCTACCATCACATACACAGACGTCGTCTTAAAATTATTTCTTCTGGTCTCCATCCAGATTCTGGAAGGAAAATAGTGCAGGAAAAAGATGACTACATTTAATATATTCACATAACTTTCAAAAGTTTTACGCAATTAGATTTGTTTTCATTTAATATCACATGGTTTGCTCATCACATTCTTTGCAAATTTTAAATCCCTCCTTTATCTCCAGCAAAGTGTACTGATATGTGAGCATGTGTTCATGTAAAACGTGTTCTACACTCCCGTGTAACCGACGTTCTACATGTTAGAATTTAGACATACTCAGAACTCAGAACAACAGAGAACTCAGAACAACACAGTACATTCAATTCTCAGCTGAAGCACTAATTTCAGTGAAAAATTAACTTATCATTGGCTGGAGTGCCTAAGCTTATTTTCATGCATTCTCAGCTAGTTTTTGCTTTTAACATAACTTCTACTATTCGCTTGACTTAACTCATTCATCCATACACATTTATTTCTGTTTACCAGCATGCAAAAATAGTTTTAACTTTATCAATGCTCCCCGAAACTTTTACATTTACAACTACTTTATTTTACTGAAAACATTTTCAAATCACTTATATTCAGCAAAATTTTGTAGTTTAAAGAGCAACAAAGTTGCTTCACTTAATTGAAAACGTGCAAACAGTTCCTAAACTGAGTCTCTGAGACTAAAAGTGAATATCTCGCTCTTATTTTAACATAAAAATATACTGCTAGATAATATTACAGCTTCTTACTCAAGTACAAAATAGAATTGTCCTCTATTAAGGCAACAGCTAAAAGATTTCCAGCAAACTTTGTGCTTAGACTTAAAGTAAAACTTAAATAGAATAATTTTCACTTATCTTTTGTTTGTTGAAGTCTGTAATACTTTTTGTATGAAATGTTTCAAGGAGAGAAATTTACTGATCTTCTGGACCTTTTCTGATTGGTGAGGTCGTGTGTGCCCTTCTCCTCCATTGGCGGTTTTCGTTTGTATGACGCTCTTTTTTGAAAACGAGCTTGTAATTGCTGGCCTGTTCTTGGACATAGTCGTCGACGCTTCTCATTTAATGTGGGAGCTCATGACCTGGGTCATGGTAGGATTCAGCTGCTTCCGACACAATTTCTTGTGCTAGGCAGGTTGTTCCTCCAACGGCCATTCCCGTCGTGGAATTTACTGTACTATCCGGTCGATGCTTTCCTTTCTGGGCTCATGTAGTTTGGATCTGATTCTTTGACTCGCGTTCCCGCTCCCTGTGTATTGTAGATGGTTCCCTTCTGCCTCCGTTTCTCGTCGATTTAATTGACTCATCTTTCATGCTGGCCCCGGCTATTTATGCTGTTTGCATATATTCCTCATGCATGCGTCTTTTGGCTTCTGTTCTCCCAGTTACATCTGCTTTCTTATCTTTTCTGGAATCACGATCTTCGACAAAGAAGGGTTATCTTTTGTCTTTGGTGTTGGTGCTTCCTCTCTGCCAAAAGTTGATTCCTGCAGAATATCTTTAAACATCTGTATATCAGCGCTGTTGTAATATTTTCTCACTTGGTCCACGTTCGCAGTGATATTCTCACTGTTATTTCCTTTTATTTCCATACGGTTCAACAAATTCTTTGTGTAATGAACGGTCTTACAAGTTTTGGACAGAGAACGAATATTTTAAGTACTTTGTCCCCGGTTTTAAAATCGAAATCCTTTCTTTTTCGATCATAGTAAAGTTTTCCTTTTGCTCATGAAATACCAGAATTTAACATTGCCTCATTTTCTGAATGTCTGTTAAGTTAAATACTGCTTCCCGTTTCTTCGCAAAAACAATCTGTCCAAGAGAGTAGTTATTTTCCTCTTGAAATATTGGCTGCTGGCATTTTTATGGTAGCATTGTGTTTAGCTGTTCTTAGAGCAAAAGCCAATTCAAAAGCCCTGCATATAGATCTTCGGAAATTTGGCTAATAAACTGGTGACTATTGTCTGATATAACCCTAAGCTCTGCACCATATTTTAAGATATATTTATTTAGAAAAGAATCAGATACAATTCTAGCTGAGTCTTTTTTAAGGGGAACTATTTCTACCCACTTTGCAAAATGATCAACAATAACAAGAAAATAAATATTTTTATTGCTTTCACTATGTGAGTATGGATCTAAGAAATCTATTCTTATAAATTCATTTGGGAAAGTACCTCTTATGCTATTTAGATACCCGGCTGTCTATAATTTACATAGTTAACTAATTGATAAATTTAGCAGGATAAGAGACTATTATCTCATAACTTGCTACTCTGTTTTTAATAGCCACTACACCCGGATATCCAAGTTTTTCCTGCTCTTTTAAGTATGCGCATAGGTATGATGAAATTCTTGATCCGTTTGTAATTCGGCAATGATAGTTTCAGGATACTACAAGATTTTCGATATTAACATAGAACATTTTATTTTCTTGTCCTCTTTGTCTATCTGTGTTCAGTCATCGGTCATAACATTCTCTTTTCCGAGCGCATGTTTCATTATTAACTTGTATTCTTGCATTTTTAAGGTCTATCTAATTAATATCGAGCAAAATTTTTTTATAATCGGCCTACAGCCTCATGATCCTAATATATAATCACTGGTGCCTTGCCGAAATTTACTCTAATCTTCTGCGCCCCTGAAAGTACAACCGACGTTTCCCTCTCTGTAGCTGTGGAGCTGCGCTGTATTTGGCTGAGAGTTTTAATAAAATATGCAACGGGCTGACCACTCTGCATCAAAACAGCTCCTACAGCGTAATCTGAGGCATGCGCTCAAATTTCAAGACATTCATCCCCTTCAGGAAATGCTAAAACTGGCGCTTGTAAACGCAATTCTTAACTTTTCAAACGCCGTATTTGCCTCAGCTAACCAAGAAAACAGTGTTCTTCTGCTTTTTTCCACAGCGGTTCGACTAACTGTGCAAAATCGTTTATAATTGTTCCATATTAAGAAAACATGTGCAAAATCAGGGTAACCCATAAGAACCCAAAATCAGGCTAATTTTTTATTGCAATTGTTTTAGAATCTTCAGTTTCTTTGCCCCTTTGAGAAATTTTATAGTCTAGGAACCTAAGTTCTTTTGCTGCAAATTTACATTTACCCGCATTCACTTTTAAACCTACCTTTTTAATAAATGTGGACATCTCATTTAAATCTTTAATATGGTCATCGATATTTTCACAAGTTACTATTACATCGTCGATGTGCGCTGGAAAGCTGCCGGGGCTTCATACAAGCCGAAAGGTTCTCAGAGAAAGATATAAGTACCTGATTTTGTTTAAATGCGGTTTTTTGAACATTCTCGGGTTTTATAGCGATTTGAAAATATCTTCAGGTAAGATTTAACGTGGCCATGTACTATTTAGTTGATTTTATGCTCCTTATACTTTTTTCGATTATAGACAATGGATAAACAGGATATTTCGTTAAAATATTTAGCTTTCTATAGTCAATAGCAAATCGCTAAGCTTGAATTCTTAGGAGGCAAATCATCCTTTTTTCGGCGTAACAGTACCGGACTAGCATACGGATTGCTGATGGGAATAATTATTTTATTTTTTAACATGTCCTCACAATATTTTTCAATTATCTCTTCTTTTACTTTGTCATAACTCTAGGGTTTTGCACTACAGAGGCTGCTGTTCTTTAACTCTATTTCTTGTTGCACAATTTGTGTTGTTCTCGGTTTATTAGAAAATAAATCAGAAAGATTTCTTCTCAAGTCTTCTAGTTTCGTCTGGTCTTCAGGTTGCATATGGCCTTGTTCCAAAACCGGTGGCTGCGCTGGTTCTCGGGCTTGGTTTGCATTTGTAACTTCAAAGTTTCGTCCAAGAAGTTTACTTCTGCTCCGGATTTTTTTTAGGAATTCGATCCCTAAAATTACAGAGGCCTGCAAATTTCTGACAATAAAAACTATCGTTTTTAAGTTGAATATTAAACGTTACTTTACCTATACCCGTGCAATGCCTGTCTTTAGGGGCAGGAACTTCGGTATTTTCTACACTAAATAATGGTATCTGTTAAAAAATTTACGAAGAAATATTTCAGATATAAAATTTGCTTGCGGCCCTCTATATAATAAAATCACTGTTTGCACATTATTTAGCAAAATCTGAATGACCGGCAAGGCCAAATTTTTAATGACCGTAGCGTTTAGCCTTAATTTGGAGCGATTTCTATACAAGCGGTATAACTGCACCCTCCTTCCATCATCACCCCGGGTTAATTTAACTGCTGCTTTTTCGTCTTTTGTTTTTATCTTGTGGTCTACTTTGGCGATTGACAAAATTCTTTTTATCTTGAAAGTTTTTTCTGCCATTAAATTTTCTCCTTCTTTCTGCTATCAGCCTGCGAAACTGTCCGTTCCTTCTTTGGCCGTAATCAAATGTTCGCGTACTTTCGGCCGAGCTGGCGGTTCTCAGTTTAATAATGTCTTGTATCTCGTGCAAGCCGAAAGTACGCGAAAGTAAGTCGGGTAAAAATAATCTAAATAATTTCATTATCCGGCCTTTTCCCCTACAATAGATTAATGATTTGAATTTTTCTTAAAATTAAATTCTGTCAATTCCTCGGCTTTCTTTTGATACTTGCTGAGTAACTAAGCTTCTAATTTCGCTGTGTCTTTGACAACGGGGAATACTTTTACAAGGGCGGTTTTTAACCTTTCAAACGTGTCTGTCTCATTGCCTCTCCTAGTAAAAATTGACTGATCCTTTTTTACAAGCTTATAGCCCGTCCTTCTAGCGCGTGGTCGCTATCGGTATTCTTTGCGCTTCTGGGACCGGGTACAGCAAAAAGTGGTTATCCAGCTTTTCCAAAAAAATTATGACCGATGTTCTTCCATTGAATATCAAAGCGGATTTCATGGAGCCCCGCATTTTATCCACTAAGAAGCCTAACCTTTCCATTGGGTTTATTGGAGCCGGTGGAGTCTGCGATGTTGATAGGGCCAGCGAGAGGATGGGCTCATCTTGGTCCACTTGTCCGGATTTATTCGTGCGCCAATTGTAAGATCTAATTAGCTTAGCTGTCATAAAATGTGACTAGATCTATCTAAGCGTTGAACCTTGCGAATTCTCGCACAGGCTTGAAGATGTACACAGCCAGGGGAGTGTAAAAAACCCTTTTGTTGAACACGATATGATTAGCAGATGGCACGGATTTACGTGCTTACAAACACAGACGACTTGCGGTGAAAACTTAAAAGATAATGTAACACTAAATTTAAAGGTAAATAGTAGTTTCGAGACTATTCAGTTTAAGCTAACAGGTTGACTCAGAAACTTACAGCGACAGAATAACTAAGTGGCAAGTATGCGGAGGTGATATTACGGTTAATAGCTAGAAGAAATTATCAACTCGCGCTCACAATAGCGAAATCACGCTCTCACTAAACTTTGCGCTTCAACAGTTTAAATATTCTCGCACACCCGAACTCACTTACGTCCTGGTGAAGAAACGCGAGGGCAGTAAGAAAAAGCAGGGAAGGCTCACAAATTGAAACAACTATTAGTAAAATTAAAACCCTTCAAATCAACGGCGAATGCTGTGATATTTTATAATGCATTTTTCGTATATTTTCTATCGAGATCACACATGCATAAGTTTGATTTATACAAAAAAAGTATATATTTCCTGCTAGAAGACTAACTGGAATGTTTTATTTTTGTGTAATCAATGTTTCTTAGTTACGTGTTATGAATTTCATTTCACGTAGATACTTTAATGCTCTAGCAGGGTAAATGGTAACTCTTAATTGCTCATTTAATGCTATGAAGTGATGGCATGTATATGTGTAGAAAATTTACATACTTTGTTGGATGATCCAACAAAGATTATGAGCAAATTTATAAATTTCATTATGTGTATGAAAGTTCTTAATATTTTACGCCAACGGCATTTAAAAAAGGCCATTGCAATTTTACAATTGTTACTAAACTTATTACCTTTAGGTCTACATTTTGTTAATAATGTTTAGGAGATAATAATGATTATATTTCAAAATAAAATGCTTGTCAAATTTGATGAAACACAAAGCTGTAGGTTAAATCAAACAGAGTTTTTGTTCTTATAAATATTGTGCTGAGACCAATACAGCCCTTAAAATGCAGATTAGGTACGCAGTTTTCTACCACATCTAGATTACAGGTTTTCATAAAATGCCCTATATTAAACTTGAAGTGTGAATTCAATAAGTTGATATGAAAATAATTCTGAATAATTGAAAGGTATGTTTCTGCTCAGGATATGCACGAATATTTCAGATTTCTGTTATCGAAATGTATTGAATATGTTCAAAAGTTACAAGCGTTGTAGATGCAAATATTATAGGATGACATTTGGCACAGACAACTCAGCAATGACTGAAATCTTTAACGATTTTTATTCCATAACATTACAGAAACACAAACTGGAGGATTTTCTGAGAAAACCTTCTAGTACTCCCATTATACGGGGGAGGGCAAGCTACGAAAACATTTATGCAGCCAACTCACTCACCAGGATTTGAGACCATTTCGAACTACCCCTAGTTGGCTCGAAATCTTTAATATATAAAGCTTGGAATAGTAGAGTTTATTAAGGCACTATGTTTCTTATATTAACTCCTGCATTTGACGATTTAAAGTAGCAGGCGATAAGAGGCATATCAGAAACTTTACTGCATGAGTTCCATAAATGCATTACTGCCTGCTATAACATTATTATGTACACAGCAAATATCAAGTAGATAACAAGACATGTTATCTACGTGATACTTGCTATGCACATGACATGTTTGCTGTACACATGACATGCTATCCATAAAAGTTGTTAACTTTGATTCCAGGTATTCGGAGGTGGAAAAAGCAAGAGAAAAGATCGGATCTCCATCACTAATTTCTAAGGAGATTCTGTACCAAGCAGTAGCAAATGAGTCATATCCAGCTAACCACGAGCCAACAGAAACCTTGTCAATCCACAGAACAACCATAAAAAGGTGGATTCGAAAGTTTGGGCGAAGTTTAACTACCGAGTTTAACATCAGATTTCTGCGAAGTAACTAGAAAACAGCGTCCGTTCGTGTATTTCTTTCTTTCCTGTGTAAAGAAGTGAGCCATTTTTAGTGCAAAAGCAGTGAAACATAAAAAATGGGCCCTGTACCTTTGTGTCAAGGGATTGTGCACCGAGTAGAGAATCTGCGCCGTCAAACCCAAAAGAAAACCACATCCCGAAACCTCGGGATGTCAAGGGAATATTGCATTATCAGGCACTCAACATATCCAAACGACAAACTTCTACTGTGAATATTTGAACCGACTACTAAAATAAGGGACAACTAAGCTACCAGTTTTCATAAGTCGCAAAAGCGTTGTCGTTTATCAAGATAAAGCTAGAACTCATGCTGATCTAGTCACTCAGCAAAAATTACATTGATTAAGCATCCACCTAGCTTATTTGCGCCCTCTCAGCTACCATTGCCCCACTTTACTATTATTTCATCATTTTCATTCTCGAAACCTTCGGTAATCTTGGAGAACATGAAAATAGCATTTCGAAATTTTTGTATCTCTAAAATGCAAGAGTTTTATCGGCGTGCAATAAACCTACTCCTAGGCAAAGAGCGAGAAATCGTAGATGGCAATCGTCTGAAACGAGAGGTACTTTACTTTTGCATTTTGTGCTTCTTTTCGATTAAAAAATAAGCAGAGTTATTTTTGCACACACTAAGTAATTATTTGATGACGGCTAACAAAAGGATACTTTGGACTATGCAGACATTCAATTTTGCGAGTTATATTTAGATAATCCGCATTTAATGAAGAAACTAAAATAAAATGCCAGAATAAGTTTAATTAGTTTTTTATGATAGTACGGGTCTTGTTATTGAGATGACTAATATGTTATTATTTTATCCGATTAGTTAGCTAACTGGTTAGGCAAACAAATACGATGTTAATCTGTCTTCAGGTAGGCAGTCTTCAGGTCCTCGAGGGCTCCATCTGTCTTCAGATCCTCGAGGGAGGGAATTTTTTTTAATGTGTTTTCTAAGAGAAACTGATTCGTATTCATATTACATGTGGAGAAATCTTCAAAGCACCATAAAGTCAGCTCGTGAAGAACCAAATCCGGAAGGAATTACCACGCTTCAACGAACTTAACGATTTGCTTACTGGTGGCCAGCTAAAGTTTCTTGAAATCTTTTCAAGTCTGTCAAAAAAGCATGCCTAAGACTTCGTATAATTGTTTCCCACCAAAGTAGATAATGAAAAACATGTCTAATAGATATACGAAGATAATATTAAGACATATGTAACACAAGGTTGAAGATTACAGATAATTATTATCAGTATTAGAGTGCATCGTAATTTTGACTTCCAGACTTTTATAATCATTTTTATATATTCTTTGTTAATATTGTACTTTATTTGCATAAAAGAGAAGAAATTATATATACTTGACTCAAAAAGTAAGAAATTATACGCTAGACTCCAAACAGTAACGAAATGATATTTAGAACTGTTGTTTATAGCTGAGTTATTATAAAATTTGATATTTTCATTCTTTACAGCTTTCCAAATACCAGTCTATGGACAGCTCATTTTGGGAAGTTTTACAAAGAGAAAAAGGAAACCACCGAGCAAATTAGATATTTGAAGGAGATTTATATCCATCCGGACTATAGCGGAATGCAAACCAATTCAGTAAGCTTGAAATACTACTTTTCATTTCAGCACCTACCTATAATGGTTGTAATTAAGTTATCTAATGAAAACGTTTAAGTTTTACTCATGGTGTTCTGGTTTAATTAAATTGTACGTGATAATAAAATAAGCAATAACAGTTTGTAGAGACATTAGTTTTATTTATTTTTTTTTAAAGAACAGGAGACTTGAAAAATGAGCAACGTCTTCGCCGGGAATCGAACCACGGACCTCTCGGTTACGCGTCGAGGGTGCTGACCACTACACCACGAAGGCATACGAAGAAGGCGGGACAAATAGCTTATAAGTTTAACAATGTTAAAAAATTATTAAAGAACCGTACATCCTTAGCATCAGTTTCAGAATGAAAGTTTTGAAAATGTTTCATTAAATTCTATATGACTGCTAATCATAAAATTTGAAGAACATGATGACTCATAAATTCTTTGATATGTCATGAATATATGACACTTATGACTAAAATTTTTTTTAAAAAAAGGAATCCGAAATATTGTTTAAAAGCAGATAAGGAAGCTGAATCTAGAGTTTGGATTTTTGAACCGTTAACTTAATTTTAAGCTTTCAAGTTTTAACAATGTGAAAAACTTCAAGGTACATTAATTGGTCAACTAAAACATTCCTTGTTAAGTACCGGCTGTAAGAGTGCCATAAACCTTAAAAAAACAAGCAGCACATGAATCGAAATCGTAATGAAATTACAATGACACAAAAATGTATCGGGGCACAGAAGACTTGCAACTGTTCCGTAATAAAAATTCAATTATTATTTTAAAACTAAATAATTTTATCATTATTATTAGTGTTTTCTGTACCTAAATACAGAAAACACTAAATCTATTAAAATGAATAAAAATAAATACTGAATGAGACAATTTAAATATCTTGTCTTTAAACAGGGAGCTAAGATCAAAAGAGAATTGAGTCAGCAAAAACGTGATGAAAGACCATTCTTGAAGGAATTTTTGTAAAACTCCTGGAAGAAGAATTTAAACCTAATAAGAATAGTTTAAAGTTCAGGACCTGGTAGTATGGGTAGAAAAAATGCTGAAATTATAAGTTTCTGAGATTATAAGTTTATAGACTTTTCTCATGTCAAACGATGTGAGAATTCTAATTTTCTTTGGAATCGTGCAAAACCTAACAGAAGAAAGATGAAATGTTCCCAATATAATTTCGAAATTCCTTAAAGCAAATCTGATCGAAAATCTTGAACAAGGCCTTCAAGACGTTTCACTGAACCCGAAGAAAGATGGATTGTTTGAAATGGTATTTGTAATCCTGAAACCAGTACAGTCAAACTGACTTTAGAACCCAATGAATATTTAGTAACTCTGGCCATGCAGAAACTTGAATTTATACTTTAAAAAACATAAAATGTTTTATCCATTAGCTAGAAGAAAACCATTTTTCCCCAAGCATATCGAAAGGCAATATTACAATTTGTTAAGACCTATTTCAAACCTTTGACGACGGATACAAAGGCCATAAAAGTATAAAAAACATTTATATGTTTTCTTCCTGCGAAACTGATCGCAGCCGAAATTCCAGTTTCTGCCGACGCGATAAGAACATTTACCGCATAAATTCAGGATAAGTGATGAATGTATTATTCCTGATCTGTTGTTAGAAATGTTAAAAAGCCTTCCTAATACCAGAAGCCTAATTTTTTTCCAAAACCTATTTTTTTAATTCGATTATACCTGTAGGTGAGAAAGCAAATTCAGTATTTTTTGTTGCCATGGAAAACAAATAGTACGCTGAAAAACAATTACTGAATTTCAAATCATCATTTCAGTAAACATATAAGGTTTCTCCTTCAATCTCTTAACTTTCTTTGTGAGCATACGCTGTGAAACCCTATGTGGAGGACAGTGAGCAAATCTAGGCTATGTCCTTTAGTGTTGAAGAACTACAAAGTCAGAAAGGAGGGTTTAAAGTGACTTTTAATTCAAACAATTACAACTCTCCAACTTGAGAGTAAGCCACTACTTGGGCTGAACTAAAATAATATGAAATAAAGTGTGTTAACAAATTCAAATACCTAACTTAATCTTAAGTAGGACGGCGAGGGAAGCTTAACTCTTAGTGAAATGCAATAATGCAAATTTCACTAGCAAACACTGGTAATTGCAAATGGCTATGAAGGCGAACTTTCAGTAGACAGAGGAAGTCTTTTCGCGCACAGCCTTACGGCGATAAATCCAAGGCTCTGTCTTTCCCCTCGTTAACTCCTGCCTTTTAAACTTCTAACAGATATATGCGATTTCCATAAATATCTCGCTAAATTCGGGCAGCAACTGAAACTTTGAGATATCGATAGGAAAGTTCAAATTAAAAATAATTTGGTTAATTAAAATAATGAATGCTACATAGTTGCTCCCAGAATTTAGTAGTCTGAAACTAACTAGCCTAAAATCGGCTTTTAGTGAAGATGCTAAAATCTAAATCTAAATTTTCCTTCCTATTCGCCATCCTTTACACTTGTAAGTTTTAAATTTAGTTTAAATCTCTGTTTGTGTCTTAGATATTTTAACATACAATAATTTTTCATCCTTTTTCTTCACATCAAAAAGATCCCTCAGGAATTTGGCTTCCTTGACATTAGTCTGGTTCCTTCCAATCTGGAAGGAAATAAGTCTTAATTTCATATTATAAGTATATTTCACCTGAAAAGTACAACATTCCCTTCCTCTGATGCTTCCCGTAACGACTTTTATTCGCGCTTTAGGTATTCGCCTTTTTTTTCTATAGCG
>KK120747.1:1710923-1749837 GCA_000611955.2 Stegodyphus mimosarum | reverse complement strand
ACTACCACCTGACTTCAATTCTATTGGGGTTAATTCTTCGACTTTCAAGACCTCGGACCTCCCCTAAAACAAATCTGAAATGCCCTGAGGTTCTAACATAAAATGAACTTTAAACTTTTGTGTGAAACCAGAGAACACTACATACAACATTCAAACATTTTCAATTACATTTCATACATATAATTCATTCTTTCAATCTTCAATTCAAATTTTCTTTAAATGCTCATTGCGTTAAGTAACGATTATATATTCACTTTCTAATTTAGCGCGCTTTACGCTTTTACATTACATTTTAATTTTAACTTGCGTATCCTTTACGCTTTTCCAAAATATTCGATATTTAAAAAACCAGTGCTTAAGGCTTACATAAAATCATGCATTACATAGAAAACAGTTTTACATCAAATACATTCATTATTTATACATAGAAATATAATACAACAATTTTGCTGTACAACTTACGTACTAGTTGCTTTTAATTAGCACAATTCAATTTCCTATTTACAGAGAGTCTTTTGACTAAAATCGATGAATCGCATGTTCTGGATTACAAAGAACATTTCACGAAGTCTCACAGTTTCTCAACTGAAAACTCGAATTTCTTCCGCTGCATGTTTAACTTGTTCCTTCAAGCGTGTCCTTTACGCTTTCGGCAACACGATAACCGGCCTTTGACTCGGGTAACTTCCCTTTTAAATCTGCAACTTGCACTTAAATCAGAAACATAACTGTGTGAATGTAAAAAGAAAATAAAGAATCTACTTATCTTTCTGCCAGGCTTTTAGGCGCTTTTTGTCCATTCCTGAAAGGTTGGATATACTGTAGCTTGGGCTATTCTTTGTTTGGTGCTCCTAGATTGGAACTCTGGGCCAGCCTTTCGTTTGATCGATCTCCTTTCCTCCAGAAATACCTTGTTGGGACGAATGGTGGGTGGCGCTTTCCGTTTCTGCTGAAGTCCCTGCTCCCTCTCCAGACTGAAGACTTGCTTCTGTTTCTTTTGCGCACTCGTAGGCTCCTTCGTTGTGGATTGGCACCTTCGGCGGCTCGCTTCTCGATGTTCGGTTCCCTCCGTAGTGGTGGAGCTTTCGTAGTATTTTCATTTGGCGGTTTCTTCCTCAAACGCTTTGGTCGCTGAGACTGTTGCTTAGCGTTTTTCCGTTTTTCTTTCTGGGGTGGTCTTTTCTTCGGCTGCGGCTTCCTCTCTTCTGGTAACCTCCTTTTCAAACTGGGTTCTTTTGTTGTTGAGGGACCTGGTTGGGGCTCTTGAATCTTAGAAAAATTCTGTGAGGCTGGACCCTGTAAAAATTCTTTTAAGATAGTATTACTAGCTCTTCGATAATACCGTTTTATTTGGTCGAAATTTGCCACCGTCTCTTCGCCCTTCTCATTCTTTAAGTATGCACGGCATTCAATTATCCTCGTTATTACATAAGGATCATGCCATCTTGGGCAAAATTTTGCGACCGAATCTTTTGCTGCGCATGAAAGTGCATGCGCCTGTTTCAACACCTCCTCCCCCACTTTATAGTCTACGGTTCTTCTTTTTGAATCATAATATTGCTTCTGTTTCTTTTGCGCTTCCCGGGAGCACTTTTCTGCTTCTTTCAACATTTTTTCTATTTTACCAATTTGAAATTCCGGCGCTCTATCTATCACATAAAATAATTTATCTAAGGGGGTCATTATCTTCCTGCCCAAAAACAATTCGGCGGGGGATTTCTTCGTTGTCTCGTGCTTAGCCGTTCTGAGGGCGAATGCAAATTCTTCGACGCAGTCATCCCAGTTAGAATGGTGCTTTTGCACATAATTTCTAATCAATTTTACAATATTCTTATTTACCCGTTCCGCTATATTTGATTGTGGGCGGTAGGGTACCATTTTCATATGCTTAATGCCCAACTTGTCACACATCATTTTAAATGTACTGCTTACAAACTGGGGACCATTATCGCTAATCACCCTCGCTGGACATCCATATCTTAAAATATATTTGTTCAAAAACGAATCTGCAACGACTTTTGCTGAAGCCCGCTTAAGTGGTATCAACTCAACCCATTTACTGAAATGATCCACAATGACTAATAAAAATCGTGCCTTATTTACATGACTCCTGGGGTAGGGGCCTAAGAGGTCAATACCAATTATTTCATTGGGGAACCTAGACTCAATACTAGTTAATAACCCGGCCGGGCGGAAATTTACGTCATTATTTATCTGACACGTGTGACAAGTCTGGCAGTAATTTTTAACTATCTTTTGTAATTGCGGAAAATATACCGCCTCGCGTACGCGTTGTATTGTTTTTCTAATTCCAAAATGGCCCGAGACAGGCGAATCGTGGAGCTCTTGCAAGATACTTAAAATTAATTTGGCCGGGATGACTGGTCTGTATTCACTATTTTGATTCGTAACTTTAGTATAAAATAAGAGACCATCAATGATTTCATAGTTCTGTGCTCTGCTTCGTATTGCATTAATGTCTATATGCTGGAAGTTATCTGGGTCTTTTAAATAATTATAAATATTTCCGAATTCGGGATCCCTAGCAATTTCTTCTATTACAGTCTCTCGAGAGTCAATGACCTTTGCCTGAAGCATCGCTATTTTTACTTTCTCGCCGTTCTCGTCTAACTTTATTCTAGATAATGCGTCGGCCACTACATTGTCTTTTCCCGGTGTGTGTTTGATAATGAGATTAAATTCTTGCAACTTTAGGGTCCACCGAATTAAGCGTGGCGAAAGATTCTTTCCTGAAAATAATCTGGTAACTGCCGCATGATCTGAATATACTGTTACGGGAGAACTCCCAAAATATACACAAAATTTTTGAACAGCTGCGAGCACTGCTAAAGTTTCACGCTCCGTTGCCGAATAATTTCTTTGCGTATCATTCAATGTACGACTAAAAAAGGCAATCGCTTTTCTATTTTGTGTTAACACGGCTCCGATTGCGTAATCTGATGCGTCTGCATAAATTTCTAGACCCTTGTCTTTCTCTGGGAACTTTAGAACCGGTGCATTAATTAAAGATTCTTTTAACTTCTCAAACGCGGCGTTTGCTTCTGAAGACCACGCAAAACGAACTCTTTTCCTTCTCAACTTTAACAATGGTTCAGCAATTTCTGCGAAATTTTTAATAAAAATTCTATAATATGAGCACATACCCAAGAAAGTCGCTAACTTTTTGGCTGTATTCGGAATTGGGTAATTTTTCACTGCTATAACTTTAGATTTATCTGTTTCGATCCCCCTTTGAGAAATTTTGTACCCTAAATATTTGAGTTCTTTTGCCGCGAATTTACATTTCTTAATGTTCACTTTAAGTCCTGCATCTTTCAAAAGAGTAAAGACTTCTCGAAGGTCTTTAATATGTTCTTCCAGCGACTCTGAAGTAACAATTATATCGTCAAGATAAATAAATGTACTTTTTCCTATTACCGGCCTTAAAATTTTGTCCATGCACCTCTGAAACGTGGCCGGGGCTCCCGACAATCCAAAAGGCATACGCAAAAAGCCATATGTACCGTATTTTGTTATGAATGCTGTTTTGTGAACATCTTCCGGCTTTATGCTTATCTGAAAATATCCTGATGTCAAATCTAGCGTGGTTATGTATTTTGTTGATTTAATACTTCTTAGAATTTCATCAATTACCGGAAGTGGGTAAGTTGGAAATTTTGTTATACTATTAAGCTTTCTGTAGTCAATAGCGAACCTGTACTTTAATGGATCAGTTAACGGCAAATCATTATTTTTCTTACATAAAACCACCGGACTCGCATATGCACTCGAAATAGGAGTTATTATTTTATTTTTTAACATTTCATCAATATCGTATTTTATTATTTGTTCTTTCACTTTATCGTACTTGTAAGGACGCTGCCCTATAGGCTCATCTGTTATTAGTTTAATTTCGTGTGCTACGATCTGTGTGAATCCAGGAACATCATCAAATAAATCAGCAAAATGACTTACCAATTCCCGAAACTTGTCCTGTTCTTCGGGCGTTAGATGGCTTAAATCCACTTCAGGGGGAGGTGTTGATTTCTTTTTAACTGGTTCCATGGTTACTTGCAAGGAGGAGTTTTCAAAATCGATTTTCGCATCCACAGCTGAAAAGAGATCTGTTCCTAAAATAACTGATGCCTGGAGGTTCTTCACTACAAGAAACATAATTTTTTTTTGTTCTTCGCCGATTTTGATGTACAGCTCGATTTTTCCCGTGCATTGACACGTTTTTTCTTTGGGCTGCTACCACCTTCATTCCTTCCACGCTATGCAGACGATATCTACGAAAGCGCTTCTTAAAAAAATCTTCTGCTAAACAGCTTCCTTGAGCGCCGGTATCAAAAAGAGCTGTAGCGGGTACGTTGTTAATTAGTAACTGCAGTCTCGGTAATTCAATATTTCTCACCATGACCATATTGAGATATACCTCAGAGGGATTTTTCTTCTCCTCGGAACATTGCACCCCCTTCCCCGCAATATTCCTTAGCAGTTTAAATGCTTTGCGAGCGTTTTCTTCTGTTGCCGGCTTCTGACTGGGGAGAATGATTTTCTTCCGTAGTTGGGATTATTTTGTTGGAGCTGTACTTGGCGCGGTTGACCGCTCGCATTTTGACTGGTACCAGTAGTTCTCGGCCATCGTCTGTTTCTTCCTTCGGCATTCTGGTTCCCCTGCGGCCGCTGTTCATACGGTTGCCTTCGTTGATTTTCGGCCGCTCGCCGGCTCTCGAATTGCACGGCGAGTTCAAACAGCTTGTCCAGCGTCACGGGATTTCTTAGCTCCATGAAATCTTGTATAGATGGTAACAATCTGGGCAGGATTATCTGGATAATCTCCGGGTCCGGCCTCGTGCCATACAATAATTTAAAGACTTGTATTTTTCTCAAAATAAATTCCGATAGTTCGTCCACCCGCTGTTGGTACTTGCTAAACAATTCAGCTTCGAGTTTGGCACGGTCTTTAACCACAGGAAACGCTCTCAAAATTGCTAGTTTGAAATTTTCGTACGTGTAAGTCGGCGTTTCTGGTTCTCCCAGCAGACATTTTCCGATGCACTTATACCAGTTCGATGCTTGGCCCCTCAATGCTCCTGTCGCTAATATGACCTTCTGATGTTCCGGAACTGGATACAGCAAAAAATGCGCTTCTAGTTTTTCCAGGAATGTGTTCACAGGTCCTCTGGCATCAAAAACTACTGCCGGCTTCATGGCTGCTCTGATGGTTTCCACTATGAATCCAAATCCATCAGGCATTGCAGCTGGATTTTGGGATGTAATAGGCATATTCCAACTTCCTTCCATCATTTTAGCTGTTCGGGCGCCAGTATAAGGTTTCTCCTTCAATCTCTTGACTTTCTGTGTGAGCATACGCTGTGAAACCCTATGTGGAGGACAGTGAGGAAATCTAGGCTATGTCCTTTAGTGTTGAAGAACTACAAAGTCAGAAAGGAGGGTTTAAAGTGACCCTTTAATTCAAATAATTACAACTCTCCAACTTGAGAGTAAGCTACTACTTGGGCTGAACTAAAATAATATGAAATAAAGTGTGTTAACAAATTCAAATACCTAACTTAATCTTAAGTAGGAGGGCGAGGGAAGCTTAACTCTTAGTGAAATGCAATAATGCGAATTTCACTAGCAAACACTAGTAATTGCAAATGGCTATGAAGGCGAACTTTCAGTAGACAGAGGAAGTCTTTGCGCGCACAGCCTTACGGCGATAAATCCAAGGCTCTGTCTTTCGCCTCGTTAACTCCTGCCTTTTAAACTGCTAACAGATATATGCGATTTGCATAAATATCTCGCTCGCGCTAAATTCGGGCAGCAACTGAAACTTTGAGATATCGATAAGAAAGTTCAAATTAAAAATAATTTGGTTAATTAAAATAATGAATGCTACAAACACAAAACATATAAGTAAATGATGGACATAGCCATGTGGTCTGGGATTGTATGAGTGCTTGCGCCATTGGGAATATACTCTTTATTATTGCATAGGAAAAATTATTTTTACATTGGAAATATATACTTACTTTATTCATCACAAAACAGATATATTTATACATTTAAATAATTTAAAATGAAATTTGAAACCATAGCGCTGAACATATGACCACATTCTCGAATTAAAAATTTCATCAGGACAATGCTCTCAGTTTTGATGCTTATTCATATGCTTTATTATATATGCTATAAGATTTTTAGTCGTCTTTAAAAAACAGGTCGCGAACATCTTTTTTAGGAAGGTTGTTGTAAACCTCGGCTTCTTACTCGAAGTTTGTGATTTCTGTAGCAATATAGTTAGTTCATCAAACGCTCCATCATAGAACACGAACCAGCAGCTATAAGCAGGAAAATAAGCACAGCAGGCCCCTACGCCTTGTAAGATACACTGAGCTGAAGCTCAGGCAACAAACAGAAGAGTCTGGTAACTAAAACAGAGCGAGGGGGAAAATCGGCAAGAATATTCTCAGTAACTCAGAATACGTCTCCTCTGAACAAATTCGTTGCGCTTCAGAAAGTTATAGTTCTTACTACAGCATGGAAGATAGTCAAATTTGTTTAATGTTGTTTGCGTTTCAAACAATGCAAATTTTCGACGATAAGCCTCTACGATAGAATACGTTTTACACATGAGTACGGTTTTCCCCTGTAATTTTAAACTGAATTCGTTGTGATATACTACGACGTCTGCTGCAAAGATTAATTTCCATAGCCTTTTGCTGTTGGGTAATAAAGGTTGTGATTTTCGATCTCTAAAAAATTCACAAAACTGGCTATGGTTAAGTCCACGAAACGAATGAAGTTTATTACTCATACAACTCATTCAATAACACATGACAGATTGAGGCGTTTGCCCTAAACGGCTTGCTGGTGAATAATACAATGAATTAACATAGGTTTTTAAACATTTAACATCTTCACAAGTCTTAAAATTTTATTCACCTAATCCTTTCCCCGTTCTACACGTATTTTTTCAACCATCAGTTGTGACATATTTTAACTAATTCTACTGCAAACTATACTCTGTTAAGATTTTCTCGGCTTTCTTGAAGACATCTGCACCTGTAGATGTTCCACTATTATTTTTTATAGAAGCTAATTCTTCAATAACCTCAAATTAAGCATTGGCCGCTCGAATAAACGCCAGCAATCAATAATATCAATAATTTCTGCTGACTTACCAAGAGCCAAAGAAAACAATTTGAAATATTTTGCCTTGCCTCTTAGCTCACTTTTGATGTAACTCCCGATGGCTTGAAGTCTTCTCATAGTTGTTCTCGCCGAAAGACTGACAGCAAAACATGTCTATTTTTTCTGAGCACATTTTCTTCGGCTGCCACAAGCAAACATGATTCAATTAATTCATCTTCGGAAAATAGTTTTCCTCTCGTGGCTAATGAATGAACTATTTATTCATAAGTTGACTTTAGTTACTGCTTCATTATCACTTTATTTTTATTAATAAATTTGCGTTGTGATGGCGCATTCTGTTTTAGATATCAGAAAATCAACGATCGTTAAAATGACCGCTGATTTTCTGTGAAGCTTGGATGCCATGTCGTGGGCTTAATTTGGAGATGACGACCTTTTCGCACAGATATTATGACATTTCATATTAAACCCGAAACTTTGAAATATAATTTATAAGGTATATCTCCCACATTCTTAGCGTGCCTTCGTGGTGTAATGGTCAGCACACTGAGCCGGTATTTCAGAGGTCCGTGGTTCGATTCCCGGCGAAGGAATTGCATATTTTTCACGTTTCCTGCTTCAAAAATACCTAATGTCTCTACAGTGGCGCCCGAACTAAAAGGGTTGTGGATGATGACTCTCCACACCCAGGATTTGGCGACTAGGTCCCCTAAAACCCTAGTCGCCCTTTAAAAAGGGGAGTATATAAGGTATATCTCCCACATTCTTAGCGTGCCTTCGTGGTGTAATGGTCAGCACACTGAGCCGGTATTTCAGAGGTCCGTGGTTCGATTCCCGGCGAAGGAATTGCATATTTTTCATGTCTCCTGCTACTAAATAACCTAATGTCTCTACAAATTCTATAATAAAATAACTGGTATTCCATTCTGCTTTGAAAGCATGACATTCGAGATCTACTTTTCTCTTCTTATTTGATTTTGAGTTTGACATGGTAACGGTAGGTAATGAATAAAACAAAATTAAAAAAAAAGACATATCACTGAGTACCTTGACAAACGATACTACGAGCATCGCTATAGCAAAACTGTAAACATGCTCCCGGGACTCACAATGCACAAACGTTCGCCAGTTGGGAACGCCAGTTGGTTTAAAATTTTAAAAACAACGAGAAACGAGACAATACAACAGTAGCTCCACTCTCTCATTATTCATACCTTTACAACTCAACTACCGTCCGTTGCATAATAGTTTGTAATTTGATTTATTTCTCATGTAAAAAACAATATCATCTGGCCCACTGGCCGTAGTTTGCCAGCCTCTGATTTAGAATATAAAAACGGCTTCAAACACATAATGCACAAGCACAAAGTTAGTTTACAATGTAATGTAATGAAGATTTAGCCAGACATGCATTTATGTATGCTACTCTATAGGTCAAGAAATCAATTCAGTTCACCGATCAGATAATATGAATCAACAAGAAATACCTCTTAACAGTTAGAGAATGCATAAATCTCATTATCCTATAAATGGTAGCTTAATGAAATGAATTTCTTTTTGCAGCAGTAAGAAGTTACACAAAAACCGGTCTGAAAAAATTTATTATCCGGTTCAAATGCATTTAGTTTCCCTGCCTGACACTTCATTCCCCATCTGCACGAAGTAGGAAAGCTCGCACTCTTAGGTGTAGACAACCAATTAACTTCTAAAGCAGCGCATTTACTACTACGGCTTGTACAAATAGAACGAAATAAAAAACACACACGTGGCGCTATTCTTCGAAGAACAGAGGGGTAGCTTTGTTGTTTAGCAGAACTTTCTGAAGGTGAAAATTCCCGTGGTTATTTCTTATATACAAGTTACGCATAGGAAAACCACGATAACACCTATGCAGCCAGACCGCTCACCCATATTCGAAGGCGGAACCGAATTACCAGACTTAACCTTTCCGCCGCTGATGAGCTATCACTGGCAGAACTTAAACAGGCTGATAAGTCTGATTGTGGTCCCGCAGAGATTGTCCCGGGCGGCAAAATGCCTAGCGTCTACCCTGCCCATATGTAACATCAAAACGAAACGGCTTCTCCTAGACACATATTTTTTTTTTTTTTCAGATAAACTAAGAGTACGAGTTTGGAAGATCTTCTCCGTAAGAGGAAGGAGGCTGGAGGCTTTTTCTAAGGGAATCTGGTTCGCAACCATGTTACATAAGAGAAATACCGTAAAATCTATCATGCAGCAAACGTGTACTGCGAGTTTTGAAACTCTGAACTTACCGATATTCAGCGATCTTAACCCATCAGCTACTGGTGCGTCGTTACAGATGGGGAAAAAAACCACGGAAATGCCATGAAATTAGCCCTTCTGCTATAATTTGAACCCGGGTAGAACTATCATGTTAAATAATAGCCGTGTAGAACTACGTTCTTAGTAAGGTATACAGGTAATTTTAACTAACTGTTTTAGCTTAATGAATTGAGTAACCGATTATTTTTTCATTATTTTAGCTTGAAAGATCTTTCTTGTAAGGATAGCAAACAAAGTTTTGAAAAAAAACCCATTGTATTAAAATTTACTTTGATTACGCGAATTTTATATTTTAATAATGTTTTCCTCTTCTTAAGTCACTTAAAAATTCTACTTTTACAAACAAGTTTTGAAAATTGTTTCTCATGGATTGTTTAGCATTGATTGTGAAAGAAATAAGAATTAAACCTTATAAATGATGCGATAGCATCATTTAATACAATCTTTCCCCGTACTTGCATGTAAATTTTGAACCGCGAATATTTAAAAACACTGAAATATTTATAATTAAAACGGTATTGTTTTCAAATAGCGATTAACGGTCTTTATTTAAGATATCACTGATTAAATTATACTTCTACAATTACTATGCACTATTCATACTTTTAGTGCGTACAGTATAACTATCATTTATTCCATTAAATAGTCAATATATTTTTATACAGGATTAACGTTTAGATACATTCTTTAAACTGTACACGTGTGATTACGACCATATCAACTCATTAAAAATGCATTCTATACTGTTTAAATGTTTTCTCGTGCTAATATTCAAAGGTTTTGATAAATTTTTAATATCTTAATAAAATCTCATTTCTCCAAAGTGTACATTTAAAAATTTTCCATAGGAAATGTTGATGAAGAAAGGTAGTGATATAGCACTTGTCAAAATAAATGCGCCAGTGGCCATGACAGACTATGTTCGTCCTGCCTGCTTGCCTCCCTGGAAAGCCCAGATCATTCCAGGAACTCTTTGCCACGTCACAGGATGGGGATCAACAATGGGTAAATAAAGTCACTTATATTTTTGTATACAATGAACTGATTGTTTTTAATATACAGCAAGTTTAAAATTTTATTCTAACAATTTTTACACCAGAAACTTTTAGATACTTGAACAAGCCACAGTGAAAAGGATGTGAGCTTTGAAATCTTAAATGGGCTGGTATTATGTCAAAACAGTAATCTAGATATGCGCACAGACTTATATATATATGTATATACATACATACACACAAACATACATATAGGACAGATCTACATCTCCCGTTCTACTCGGTTGATCGGTTGATTGACGAATTCAACTTAGGGTTTTCCTGTCTCGAAAGCGCAACTTAGGATATGCATTAGATTTATATATAGCATTGTTCTAACATATGCATTTTGGTACAAACCGGACCTTTTCTGAAATGACGTGCCAACGTGTCTCCATATTTCGATTCTACGTCTCAAATTACGCCTAAAACTCAGGTTTCTGAAAATATGTTGAGAAACTTCAAAATATATTCTTTCACACTTTTTGCCCTTTCCGCCAAGAGTAATTCACTTGGCGAACTTATCAGTTCATGTTAACCATTTAGTTTTCCCTTCCAGTCTGAACTACTGGAAAAAATGTATCGTTTCTTTTTGTTTGGAAATACTTTTATTTTACATTATACTTTGTAATCACTTGTGTTTTTTTTAGTTACTTTTACTTTTTTAAAAATTTTATTTTAATTATTAGAGTTACCTGATTTTACGTATTTGAATTGGATTTCTTTCAAAGGAATCCTTTGTGATGCGTTATTCGTCACGATGCTTTTGAAAACTGCATTCAGCATTTAAAGAGAAAATATCGTAAAACGCGGTTAATACGTCTTTCAATGGGCCGTTTAGAAAAGATGTACAAATTAGAAAACTGTACATTCTACATTTAAATTTAGAATGACATGCATGTAAACAATTTTGCAGAGATTTATCACTGCGCGACTGATTCAGATAATTTTATCATCCTATATTTAGATTGTTAAAATTTTAAGGTATTAATTTATTTTAATTAACCAATTATTTTAAGTTCCAAACTTTACTGTCACTTCTCCCTTTCCGTTTTTCTGCCAGAATGCAAATTTTAGCTGGTGCGTGTTTAAGTGAGGGTTTGAGACTGCTTTAATTGGGGCGGCTTCCGCCTGTTGAAGGTCACGTTGCTAGTTGATAATCTACGATAGCATTCCTGTCCACATGGTTACTTTAATTTTGCAAATACTGTTGTCACGCCGGTGTAGGTTAGAGCCAACTTATGCGTTTAATATTTATGTGTAGCCTTTGGCTAACTAAGTTTTAATTTCAAATTCTACTTTCTGAGTTTACGCCATAACTGCTAGTTGGTTTTGTAAGCACCAGGAGTGCCTTCTTTACATCTTATTTGAGTTCTTAATAAAAGTGTTTTTTAAAACCTTCTTCCACTCTGTTTGTTTATCTAGAAATAGCGGTAAGTCGCTTAGTGCTATAAAGTCTTGACTTAAACTCTTACCAAGAAAGTGAGACTGTACACCGCACCCGAACTACAACAAGGACCATGCTTTAAGAAAATCCTATGTTCTGTGTGGCTTCATCAACGTCGCAAGGACCACCGGCAGCAGTTAGTCGCATAGAGAGATTTGTATTTCTTGTGGACACTATGCAGACAGCTCTGAATCCCGCAGTGACTTTCGATGAAAAAAAACCTCAGTAAGTACTTTTCTTGGATGTTTAAATTTGCATTTTGTACTACATCTAGTACCAGAAGTTCAGAAAACTAAAATAGCAACTGCTACTTGAAGAGGACAGACTTTCAAATGGTATAAATGCATTGACAAATTTGTGTTGGGTGATCCAAGAAGTGACACCTACAAGTTCAAAATGTTTAAAAATGCATTCGGCAAGCATTTCTCATTGTAAAAAATAGAACCAAATTAAAGGCAGAACTTTTCAGTAAATATCAGTTTAAAGTCGAATTAACTGATTTTATATTGCGGGAAGTCCAAATTCTTAATATTTTGTATTGCAAAAGGCCTAAGAAAGAAATAATACAAGTCATTTTACCAAGGTTGCTGCCTCAAATACAACATTTCTTTGATTAAGAAATCTGACGATACTTGAGAAGCTGTTTGAGCTTGCAGTGAAATTCGAAAGCAGACGGAGTGCGGAAAAGATACGTATGGCAGGGTATGATGTCTAGAGGCCCAATGGGCAAAGTTTTAGGCTTGCACCCCAGCGAAGGTCTCAGTTTGGCCAGAATAAGCATTTTGGAAATAGACGAAAAGATTCAAGCACGAGGGGAGGCCGTCAAAATGAAAAGAAAAGGAGAAAACAGGGAGAAGGTTATAAGCAAAATTTAAACTAAGGATTACTGAAGATAAGAGGATAAAGATGCCTAGAGGCAAGAATATCCCTCTAAAACTCAATTAAATACAGCAGTGATTAAAAATTTGGCGTTGCCAGTAGTACAAGTATTGCTAAATAATAGCCTTGGAAATGCATTTTTAGACGCTGGGACTCAGTGCAGTTTTCTATCAAAAAATGTTTCCGCAAGTACTTTAGAAGGTGCAAATTGTTCAGTGAGGCGGGAGAAAAATTATTGGCGCTCAAGGCAAGTAGTGGACGTGCATTGGTAAAGTAACATTGCACGTTCAAGTTAAAAATAAACAACAGCAAAATGTCTTTGCCGTGAAAGATCTCCAAGCGTCCGTAATCTTGGGTATGGATTTCTTAGCTGCGGCGGGTGGGAAGCTAAATTTTCAGGAATCCACACTGCAGCTGGATATAAAGAAGATGGATGACGAAAATGTATAGCCATTAGAGATCGACCTCAAGCACTTACCGATAGAAAATAAATTGGAGTTATTTGTAAGTCAATTTTCTGCTTTGTTTGATGATAAACCAGGCCAAATACAGATTGTGAGCCACACACCTTAAAGGCTTTCCCTGTGAGAGCAAAGCCCTATCGTTACGATAATGTCAAAGAATAAATTATAGAAGCTCGTATTCAAGACATATTGCTAAATAAAATTATAATTCCGATAAGTAGCCCTTGCTAGCCCGGTGGTTCTATGTCGGAAGAAAAATAATCTTTAAAATAATCCTATCTAGAGATTATAAAGCGTGGCGATTCGCTGTTCAGTAAGAAATTTGACAGTGACTAAATATCCTGTCTATCTTCATCCATAATTGAAGAAATTATTCGCAAAATTAAAATGTACTAAGTATATGAATACCTTACATCTGACTTCAGAATACTTTCAAATTGGCGTAAAACGAGAAGACGTTCCGAAAACAGCATTTATCACAAAGTAAGGCGTTTCTGCCTTTCTAAGTATGCCATTCGGCTTATTCGGAGCTTCTGCGACTTTTCAGACGGCTAAAAACATAATTTTGAGACCGTTCTAAGGTAAAAGCATATTTATTTATTTAGATGATACAATAATTACTACTGAGACGACTGGCGAACACAGTAAAGACATACATGAAATGTTTTTCGCTTCTAAACAAAGCAGAACTAAAAGCCTTAAAGTGCAAGTTCGAGGCCAAAAAGCTTCGTTATTTAGAATATAAAATATCAAAAACGGGAACTGAAACAAAAAATTCAAAAATAATAGTCATAAAAAATTGCTCTCCACCTAATACTACAAAGAAGTTACCTTCTTTCCTACGCATGCGTTGATATCATACAATTTTGTTAAAGATTCCTCTAAAATACATGAGCTCATGTGAAAATTAAAAGGAAAGAAAGCCTAATTTACCTGGGCAGCCGAAGGAAGTACTGCATTCGAATAACTTAAACAAGAATTAATTTAAGCACAGACGTCAAAATTTTCTGTGGGCAATGAAAACTTGGAAATTGCTGCAGATGCCTACATAGTGGGTGCAGTTGTAACGTTAAAAGGTCATCTAGTTGCATATTTTAGTGAAACTCTCAATCTTATACAGAGACGGCTATGGAAGATTTATGCGATTATAGTAGGAGAATTGTCAGCAGTGAAAGAATTTAGAGTATATTTTGGGAAAGCAACCGTTACATTTTGTTCCGATCGTGCGGATGTGAGTCGTTTATACTCAGAAAAGAATTTATATACAAGACTGATTAGATGAGCCCTTAAGCTTCAAGAATTCAAATTAATCTTCACTTGGGAAGGAAAATGTGGTGGCCGATACGTTCTCAAATGTCAAGTTAGATGAGATGGGGAATCCGATAAAATGTGCTAAGCATATTTAAAAATTCTTAAAGGCTCTTAAAGTTTTTATTGCTGAATTACAAAGAGACCGCGAATTTAAAGATATTTATGCTTATAAAAAAGATCCTGACCATTTTGAGCATCATTGAGGATGGGGATGCGTTAAAATGCGCCATGCTTACTGCAAAATCCTTGATTCTTATGAAACTGTTATTGCTGAATTGAAAATGGACTCCGAATAAGACATTTATACTTATCTAAAAGATTCGCACCATTTTCAGTATCAGGACATTACGAGAATTAGAAACAGAGCCGCGAATTATGAAGTCATCGACAATCTCTTATTTTATATAAAAACGACTAATGAGAAGTACGAATTCAGACCGGTTACCCTAGCTAGTTTAAGAATACAAGAGTTGCATGATTCGCCAATTTCTGGCCACATTGGAATAAGGAAAACGGTAAGGCTGTTTAATTTCCATACCTGCAACACTTTGTTGGTCAGTATGTCAAGTCATGCGGTATTTGCCAGCTAGTTAACGATGTTAATTATAGGTCAGCCGGATATCTAAGTATAAAGTTATTTTTCCAAATGAATTAATAGAGATCGACCTATTAGGTCCATACCCACATAGTGAAATCAATAAAAATAAATATTTACTCTTTATCGTGGATCATTTTTCTAAGAGGATAGATATAGTCCACAGAAAAAGGAACCCAGAAAAAATTGTCTCAGATCCTCTCTAAATAAATATATTCTAAAATCTGGTGCTCCATTGCAAGTAATTTCTGATAACAGTAAACAATTCGTTAGTCAAATATTTGAGGAACTGAACGCTATAGGGAATTTAAAAATGGTACCTTGTCGACTGCAGTCAAACATAACGGGGCGGGTAAACAAGAAGTAGTTAAGTTTGCTGCGGTGCTATGTGAAAAACTATCATACATGCTAACTGCGTTAATGAATTAGCATTACTTTAGAATCTTTTACATAACACATGCAAACTTTTTATCATCTGGATAAACTATTTTTTGTTTAGAAGAGGCCATTAGAATTTGAAATGTGTGATATACAGAAGTTAATAGATGCAGCCATAAAAAATTCGGCACTGTAAAGCGAAAGCAGAAATTACGCTAAGACAGGAAAAGGTGAAAAGTTAATTATAAGGTCGGAGATAAAGTACTTAGGTGGAAGCATTCATTGTCATATGCTGAGGAAGATAAAATAGTGACGTTTTGTCCAAGGGTTGAAGGACCATATGCTATCCAAACGATTCGGGAGACGGGATTTATTTAAGAAAGAGAAATGAGGATGAGATAGTTGCGAACATCGACCAGGTCAAGCCCTATTATGATCGTAATGATATGCCAATGTTTAAAGATGTTTTACAGGAATTGCAACATGAAAATGCCAGCAAGTAACAATAGGAAAGTTCCATAGACGTCGGAAATATACGTTCCGGGAAAAACGAAACGGGCAACGGCAAGTACGGAAGACAAAAAAGATTAAAAATGGGGCCAGATCTTAGAAGGAATAGGACGTCATTGAAACAATCAAAAGTACAAGGACACAGGAATTTCTGCGGACAAATGATAGACAGCCAACGCAAACTTAGAGATCGATAAAGAGTTCAAGTTCCAAATGCAAATTCAACAATATACATTCAACAACGTACATTCATTGTGCAAAATTAAACAACGTGCCTATACGGCAACCCATGGAGTGGAAACGGTCAGCACAGCAGGATTCATCTTAAAAGAGGAGGCCGCAAAATTTCCAACCATCCGGTTCGCCCAAGTTCCAGACAAGAGATCAAGCGCAGACAGCAGTTCAAAGGGAAAATCCGCAGCCTATAAAGCGGGCCGTGGATTCAGTTTCCTCAAGGACGTGGAAAAGTGTGAAGGTTCCGGGAAAGAGCTCAGAAGAGTAAAAGGAAAATTCATCAATACGGTAAGACACATCTCTGGATAAATCTGCGGATTCAACTTGCGAACCTGTATTCCTGGTGGGAAGACTTAGTCACCAAGCGAATGAAGGAGTACCGAAAAAAACAAGATAAGTGAAATTTATTTTTTTCACAGATTCAGTTTCTGTTTTATATCGAAAAGTGCAACAGTTGCTAATTATTTTAAGTTTTGCCTCAAGAGAGGTCATTTCAACTGTTGTTAAGTAGAAGCTAGGAATTTAAGTACGCATTTATTCGCACTGATTTTATGTTAGTAAGAAACAGAAATTCTGTTTTAGTCCAAGAGACTGATGTTGATGAAATTTTGGCGAAATTTTAAAGCGACTTATGCACGAATGATGCGAAGAACTTGGCACTTTGGCATAATCTGAGGTGCAGAATCGAAATATGGAAAAAAATTGTCGTGTTACTTTAAAAAAAGTCTGATTTTGTGTCAAAATACTTGAGTTAAAACAATGCTGTATATCATGGGCGGCCCAAATTCATGTCAGAAAGAGCGGCATATTAGAATTCAGGAAAGTTCAAGAGCCATAGCTAGATTTTCTAAAATCTACAAGTCCGTATTTACTTCATATTAAAAGTAATGAAACAGAAAGCCAAAACCTCAAATTTACATCATTTTAAAAATAGTGAAACAGGTTTCAAATGCAAAGAAACGTCTGATTCTAAACAATCATTCAATGACGGACTGCCTTCAGCATGCGATGTTGCATCGATGTCAGTGGGACGTTTGGTGGTGTCTTTGTTTTCGCTAATTACACCTTAATGCGGTAAAAAGTTCTCTTTATCAGTTTTTAAATACTCCGATTCTTGCGCGATAACTTCATATAAATTTTGGTCTATCATAGCTTTATAATGTTCATGAAACTTCGGATTCTTCTCGAATCTGCCCACCAGCGATTCATATCGTTTTTCTGTTATCTCAAAATTATCCGGTAGTTGACTGCAAACTAGTTCAAATACAAGCAAGACGTATATCTGATGTCCTCAAATCTCGATATTTTCTCAAAGTAACATCGTCATCTAAGCAGTGACTGTCTTCAAATTTATTAGAAATTCCCAAAGCTTCTAATTACCATAAATTTCACATCAGTTCGGACGTCGAATCAACTTCTAACTTTCTTTTAACTTGTATTAAATTTTGTAGGATATTAAATATTTCTTATGCATTACATGCGTTTTCTGTTCTTCTCATAGAACACCCAAGTTTAGTTTCTACCAATACCAATGATTCAGAAATTCCGCAGACTCTTCCTGTAAAGCAGGGGTCTCCAAACCTTTACTTCTCGAGGGCACAAAATAAAATTCAAAATTCTTAGCAGGCGTCACCCATTTAAATGTTATAATCAAACATCAAACGTCATATTGCAAACTAGTTTTGTTTAAAGATATAACTTTATTGACCTAAATAATAAATATTTATAATTTATACTCTGAGTATTTCTTTTATATGTGAATATGAAATTTGTGTTTGTAATTCGTCTGCTATCATATTATAATCGACAATATAATTTGATTTGCATGCTCTTAAGCAATTATCTATTGGCGAATCAATAAATTTTGAATGATGTGTTGACTTCATATAAGTCATATTCGAAAACGACGTCTCACAATTATAGGTACTTGAGCAATAAGAATTAATCTTTGCCGCATGTGACTTTAAAACAGGATACTGGTTCTGTTTACCAAGCTCCAAAATATCTTATTAGTTTCATAAGATTTTAAAATAACATCATTTTGCAAGTTTGCTATTTTAAGTTTTCTATATTGTTAAGATGAAAATAGTTAAAAATTGCTGTAGGCGTGTTTTCTCCATGAGTAATATAAAACGGATGTATAAAGAATTTTTAAAATAGGCTCTAAATTCGCAAAGTCAACAAATCTAGAATCGAATTCGATTTGTATTGCAGACGCAAATTTGGAGGTTTGAGTCTATATTAATGCTATGCTCTTTCAGACTTTTCTGCCATTTTTTGGTATTGAGAAAATACCCTAATGATTTTTCTTAAGATATGAGACCTATATAATTCTAACATTAACTTGAAGCTGTTGATAGCGCTGATCATATCAACAGCATGATTATTCCTGCCCTGTAATTTCAAATTTAGCTCATTAAGTTTCAGGGTTAAATCGGTGAAAAAAAAAACAAATTTGTTAACTAGTTTTTGACTTCCAGCTGTGCGTAGTTTTTCCTTGGGATCTTAGAAACTCTTTTATTTGTAGTAACAAACTGATAAATCGCTCAAGCATGTTTCCCTTATCCAGCCAACGAACCTCAGTGGGCAAAAGAAGATCGGTGAATTGTGTATTTTCGTCTTTTCCGAAAAGCGGTTTAAATAGTCTATGTTGCACTCCACTTCTCTTCATTATCAAAATGATTACTTTTGCAACAACAGCGATTACATCTTGGAATTCAATAATTTTTTGCGCGCAATGATGGCTGGTGTGTAATGCAGTGATATAGAATAAATTTTGGGAAAAAAAGGATCTTGTTTGCTTAAAGCAACAAATTCAATAATCTTCCCTGTCATGTCTTGCACACCGTCAGTTGTTACCGAATATAATTTCGCAATCGGTATTTTAGGGTCAATGAAAAACGTTTGATTGCACAAAATAAATCCTTTCCTCGTGTGCTCTCTTTAAGAGGCAGGATTTTTAGAAACTCTTTTTTTATGGTAAAATCGTCAAACGCCAACTTGACACATATTACCAATTGTGCTACAGCTGTTATGTCTTTTGATTAGTCCAATTGTAAGGAAAGCAATGCACATTTGTTGATATCTGAGCGGCCTGCGATTGTTTCAGTTCTCCTTGTAACAGTTCTAGCTGACACTTGCATGGCATTTATGGCAGAAACAATTTATTTTATATTTTTAAAATCTGCAGATCCCAATATTGCTTCTTTTAAAATTTCTCTATTCGGTATATGGCTTTTTTTTCTTAGCGAGTATATGCAAAACTTTAATCTATGCGATTGTTGTTTCCTTCGATATTTCCAATGGTTTGGTAAAAATAGACTGTTGCTTCGAAATCGATGACTTAAATGATAAAATTTTATTTTTTCGAAGTTCAGAAATTTCTACATACTCTGAGTCAAACTCCGGATGCACCACTTTAAAAATATCTCTCATGGTTACTTTTCTTTAGAATTCCTACACTTATGTTGAATAATAAGCATGTATATTTGTCTTTATGATCTATAAAGAAAAACTGGTGATCTCACTCTTCATTAAAATTATAATGCTTGATCGCTTAGCTTTGTTCATCGTTGGTTGTTACAGTCATCAGTTTGTAAGCAAATCTCTGTAAGAAAACATCCTGGATGATGAGAGAGTTCGTAGACGAATCTAACAAGAAAGCAACGATAGAGTATATACACACTACATACCTTGTAATTAATTCGGAGTATGTTTACGAATTAATTAGTCACAGGTAGCCAAACAGAATAGACAGATGTCTTGTTTTGCATCCGTTAAGTCTTTCTCCCCGCACGTACTGGCGATTGCGTTAGGGAGGCTACGGTTTAATGCATCAACCACGTCACTCTGTCGGGCCGGTCCGACTTTAGTCAGTTCTCCTTGATAATGAAACGCTTCGAGCAGTGGCGATGCAATAAAGTAGTTGTTTGACGCACAGATATACAAATACACCTTTTAATATGCATTATGTAAACATAAACCAAAAAATTGCAAAACCGCACACAAAGCGGAATAATTTAATGCGGGCGCATTGGGACGGGGTGGCGGGCGCCTCGTTGCCGACCCCTGCTATAACGCATCCACAAGCATCTATTTATCCACTCAAGAAAATCTTTAAAAGGCATCCACAAGCAAATCTAACCTTTAAAGATTTTCTTTACAAAATTCTTTCTAGAATCAGCACATTTTTTATAGTTTTGAATTAACATTATTGAGTTTCTTAACTAACAGGAAATGAAATAAAATAATTACGTTTGAACATTGATCAGTTTATGTGTACTAATAACCTTGTAAAAAGAAATTAAATAAATAAATTACTTTCTTGTGGACATTGAGTAGTTTTATTTATCATGTTTCATATACCCGTATATTTTATTTACCTAAGAGCCGCAACCTGCGGCTCACGAGTCTTAGTATGGTTATATCCTCTATATATACTCTACTATATATAAATCTAATATATGTTGTCGTGCTAATATAAGTCGCACTTTCGAGACATGAAAATCACTAACTGAATTTTGTCAACTGACAGAGTAGAACGGGAGTTTTATTCTTTACCTTTATTTTTTTAAGTCGATGTTCAGAAGAAAGCAGTGAAAGAAAACAGCTGCCTCATGTATTACTTGAAATTAAATTATTATTTTTGAGTGCAGTTACATTTATTTACCTTATAACAAACGTTGTAAGGGATTGTTACTTAGATGAGTGTTACTTAGATCCAATCAACCAACTCATGCATTCAGTTAGACAGATTAAGGAATTAAAAAATCTTTCGTTTCCCGTAACCTGGCCGACACTTTTTATAAATAGTTGCAGATTTTACTCTGAAATTATAAGTGTACTAAAATACTAAGTACGCTAGGTTTGGAGATATATTAAGCATTTTTATTATACGCAGACAGAAAAAGCTTTCATGGATTAAACAAAAATTAAATGTATTAGGATGTTTCATATTGTTGAATGTATGTTGTTACGGGTACGTCAATTATAAGATGTTTTGATACATCCCTTACTATTAAGGCAGCCGTTTTTTAAGTGCCGTGTTAGCGCAAGGAAATTGCCAAGTTCGTGTTTATTTCTCACAAACACTTTGTTTTTGCCATGTTTTCATTATTGTTTTTAACGTGGCATCAACCGCACAAAGTCGCACAGAGTCTTTTTTCGAGGACATTTCGTTGTAAGTAAACAAATTAAAATTAATTTCTCTTCAAATCTTGTGAAATTCGCTTCAAATTGTTTCAAACCTTGTGATGAAACTCTCCAACGAATGGAAAACTGATATTCAAACTGCTTTCAATATTGTCAGCTTTCAGAAAATCCGTGAGAAACGTTTTATGAAATCTGGCTTCATATATAGAGAGCAAGTTTCGATGCGTTTAAATATTTTGATTTTTCCCCCCTGAAATGTAATTTACCCAGAATGTAATTAGAAATTTTCAGATTAATCGATTAATTGATCAGCCATCGGATGTCATGCTATTAGTGATCTATAAACTAAATGAATTGTGCGTTAATTTTAGTCTTTATTGCATTAAATTTTATTCAATCACTATTATCCACTGAAGTTCAGATGGTCGAAATAAAATATTCAGGAATGGGTAGAGAGATACGCAAATATTATTTTTTCTTGGAAAATTAAAATTTCTAATTAATTCTTTTTTGTTTGGTTTATTTAATTATGGCAAAAGCACCCGAGGGTACCTGAAAAAGGGAAGGGGGCCTTCGTGGAGGACTTTCTGAGAGAAACTGATTCGTATCCAAGTTACACATAGGGAAAACCATGAAAACGCCCTTGCAGCCAGTGTTGAGCTTCGAATCGTACTACCAGCGTTCAGCAACTTTACCACTCGACCGTTGGTTGGCAAGCATAGAATTCCATTTTATGAAATAAAGTGCATTTAATTTTAGGAATTTTATGTTTTAAATCTTTATCTATTTACTTTTCAATTTCTAAAATTTTAATGGTAAACTTTTTTATGTGTTAGACTTTAAAGTGAAGTTTTCAAATTGCGCTTTTTTAAAATTTACTGTTATGGTTATATAAAACCAAAATTCGCTCAAAGGTAAACTGGGCATTGCCAAAAATTAGCTTATTTTGGAATGAAATTTTTACGGAAGTTAAAGATACTGAGAATGCAGACAATTTTCTATCGGATGTAAACACATTTTTTTTGTTTCAAATTTAATTATCATCTTTCTTGAAATAATTTTATAAAAATTTTAAAACAGTTTTGCAAAAAAAAAAAAAACTGTTTGTTTATCGTTGTTTATAGTTTATAAGACTTAATATATTAGGCTGTAAAATCTCTGTCTCAGATTTCACTGAAAATATTATGGAAAGAAAATAGGCGCTACCGAAAGGAACCAAATGGAAGATAGATTTGTGCATCATTTTCTCTTTAATCTTAGGCTAATTATCAAATAACCGTTAAATATTTTAAATCCTTAAGTCTCTATATTTTTGGAAATTTGCCTAAAATACATAGGCTTTTTAAAGAGCCCGCAAATGTTTTATATTATAGTCCAAATTTTGTTTCCTTAAAATTTGTAAAAGTTACTTAAAATTAATATTTTTAAAAATATGCATGCATTTTACTTAGTTTGAATTTCAGATTATGAGAAGGCGAGAAATTTAATTGAAGAGGAGATGTAAATATCTACCGAAATCAATTAAAGTTACGGAACTAACATTTTGAGCCCTACTTTAAAAAAATTGACGGTAGGCTCTCTCTTTTAGTTTAAAGAGTCGCCAGTGTTTAAATGCGTAGGATTACCTATGGAAGTGTGAGGATATCATAGAACAAACAAAACAAATAAAAGATTTTACAAAACAACATATATTTCATTTTATTTTATATTTTACTTATTACATTTATTCCTTCAAAATTACCCTATGTAAAATTGGTCGAAGATGTGAGAATTAAGATACATAATTTAAGATGTCTGCAGTTCGTATTAAATTTTAAATCTATAAATGAATTTCCAACTGTACTTGGAGAGTTACTTGGCAACATATTGTGCAGATGCCTTTTCATTTTGTTTGACGTCTACATTGAAATCTCCCATCATAATAATAAGAACATCTTTATCTACAATAAACCCTTCTTCGATCAATAAAGCAGTCTTAGAATATGTCATCAATACACTAAACAAGAACATCATCAAATCTCGGGGATTAACAGCTGGATGAATATATACCGATTCTAGAATAAATCTTGACTATCCATTAACAGTTGCATCAACCATACAAATATCGCTTGCTTCCCAATTCCGTATTCTATTATGCTGTTTAATAACAAATTTTATTGATACCCAATCTGCTATACTCGTCAAATTTCTATAAATCGCAACACCACTAGCTTGGCGAAATAAAATAAAATACAGTAAATACCATTCGATCATACTGACTGTCTAGCGCGACTGTCTACCAGACGACCTTGCCACTCACACGCGGTTGCGCATGAGCAGAGCTTTGACTTCACGAAAATTTTGCTATATTTGACATGATACTATGCGTATATCCTCTGTCCAATTTTTTAAAAAAATACTATGTTTGCTAATATGATCTTTCATCTATCTAAGGATGTATTTAGACTGATTTGTAGTTTCGAACTTTCGTGCACGCCTCAAATAGTCTTAATTTTTGCTTTCTCTTCAAATCATTGTGGAGGAACGTAATCCTACGAAAAATAAAACCGCTTGTGAGAATATTACTCAAGGCTTGGTACTTTAACATAATTTAGGAGTAAAATCGAAAAATGGAAAACAAACTACATTTGCTTCATAAAAATTCTTTTTTTGAGGGGGAAGAAGCGTCAAAGTGCATGTATTACAAAAATGCTGTACATAAATCTAACATATATCTTACACTGAGCGTTTCGAGGTATGGAAAACACAGGTTTAATTTCGGTGATCGGCAAACTACAGCGAATAATGCAGAACTTCTTTACTTTTTGTAAGCATTTAAAGTATACTTTCTGTCTGTCTTTCTTTCTTTCCCGTCCCCCCCAGCGGCGAAGCGTTAAGACTGCTAAGTACTGGTAATTTGACCTGGAGTTCGTACGCAGGAGAATGTGCTGGCTATGTGGTTGGTTTTCGTGTTTTCCTACGTGTAATGGGAATATGAAGGTAGTTTATAAGCCAGTTACCCTTAGAAAGTCCTCTTCGAATGCATGTCTTCCCTTAAGGAAATAGCCCTTCTGTGCTTTGGTTTATTCAAATAACTTATCTTTCTTTTCCGTACTAAGAAAATGAGGAGCTCTGATATGAGTATCACCACAGTTTAAAAGATGACTAAACAATAAAATTCATATTATTCCATCAAAGCATTGTACCACGAACCTTTAATGTTATGAGGCAACTGCTTATTTGTGTTCTAGTTTAACATTAATGAATAAAAACATTTTAAAAAAGAGTTTTGTATATTGGAGTCAGATAAGAATGACTAATGCTTGTAGGAGAGGAACTGCATGTCAAGGGTCTAGATGAGGAACCACATGTAAAGAATACTGAATTAAAATTTTATATACACTGGTGTGCAAAAATTAAGGACGAAGTCGAAAAATTAGCATATCAGCTGAACGAAGAGGCAGAGCTGACAGAAAGACCAATCAGGAGATTAAGTAAGGTGCACATGCGCAGATATGCAGGTAAACGTAATGGGGGAGTGTCTGAGTAGTATAAAGCATGTTGTCGGTGTAAGATCAGTATTTCTGGCAAAGAGATTGCACGCCGTATAGCAGTTAAAATCACACCGAGTTGCTGCCTCAGCGAGAAATGGCGAATAATCAATCTGTTAGACGACATCTGGATGCTTTTCGCGGAGTTCTCGTTCGAGCAGACATAATGCTTGGTAGCCGGACCGACCTTCATATCTCCCAAAGAGGTTTGTCCCCTGAGACTGCTATTGTAACCAGATTCTTCTTCCTTACATGCGTCTTTTCACATGGGCTGTGGGTCCTCAGTTCCACTTCATGGACGACAACGCTCCACCTCATCGCGCAGTTACTGTCGAAGAGCTGTTGGAGAGTGAAGATATTGAACACATGGATTGGTCGGCAAGGTCTCTGAATCTAAATCCCGTCAAGCATGTACGGAACTTACTAGGGAGACCCGTGGCAGCACGTAGCTTATCGCCAGTAACGATTCCGAAACTGCGATTGGTGCTACAAGAGGAACGAGCAGCAGTGTCTCAACAGCTCATTAACAACCACATATCCAGCATGCACAAATGATGTGAAACCTGCCTAGCAGTCAGGGGAGATCATATCCCCTATTAAAGACCGGATGTTTCTTGCTGGACACCCATCACAGGGATGTTTCGGCCTTCAGTCGCATTGCGCTCCATGCTACTTTTTCAATAAAGCTTCTTTTTATCCTTCTGATTTCTATTTTAGTAAGTGTTGCTTACATTACTCATGTCCTTACGTATTGGGGATCTTACGGTATTAAATGTGTTTATTTGGAAAGCTTTTGTACAAAGTTATATTGAAAAAACCGTCTCGTCCTTAATTTTTGCACACCAGTGTATTATTGTTACGTGCGTACGGGTTCGTTATATATTGAATGCACAAATCGTAAAAAGTTAACAAAAATTTATTCTTTCCACAAGAAATAAATTAAAATGCTGAAATATTTCTTCACAGATATTCGCACAATATCACAATATCTCAAACGTTCAGCAAAAACTCAGTTCAAAACAGCTATTATAATTCTATCTCACAGCGAAATCGCTACAATCAGCAGTTCGCTTTTTACAGCTACAACTACAACAGCAACAACAACTGAGATGAGGTGTTTCAATTCGGCTTTTATAAGCTTTTTAATTATCAATAGAACAATCTCGATTTTTCTAGATTTTTCTAGATGGCAACAGTAATTACGAGATATTTATTTATTAAGCATTAAATGCACGCGCTCTTCTATTTTTATTTTTTATTTTTTTTTTTCGACGTAACTTTCTCTTCAAAAATCGTCTGCGTTTCACGGGGAAATAAAAAGGAATTTTAATTACAATTCTAAATAAACAGCCAAATAAATGTGAAATTCGTAACATTATACTGGGAAGTGAGAATTATTTCAGAGAGAAAAATGAATGGAAGGTGATATAGAAAAGTCTCAATAACATATTGTGTAAGCAATGAAGCATCAGTCAGAGTTATGCATCTGTAATTTATACTGATGTTCAAAATTGCAGAGAGCAGACAATGGTAGCCACATTTAAGCTGCTGTATTTAACCACACTAGCCCGTTTCCTCTTAAAATGCATTGTAATTTATAAACCATTTATGGCTTTATTTTTTACTTTTATCTTATATCTTATACCTTATTTTATTTATTTATTTATGTTAGGGGTCTGCAGATTCTTCAAAAAACTAATCAGGGAATTCGGAAACAGGAAAAAAAAGAAGCAAAATTTTTCTTTAGCAAAATAACTTTTAAATATTTATTTACCTATTTAAAAAAAGAAATTTTAACTACTATTTTGTATTAATTATTTCAATATTGAATTACTGATATTGCTATTTCTTACTTTTGACTAGCGGCTTTTCTTAAAATACGAAGATATAATTGCAAATGATATTTTCACGCATATAACTTTGATTGTGTTTTTCCGTTTCTAGGTACTGGAAACTCAGATGTTTTAAAGCAAGCTGAAGTTCCAGTTGTATCTCACGAATCTTGCGCTAGACACTACACATTTCTGAATATTAGTAAGACTATGATATGTGCCGGATACGCCAGTGGTGGGCATGATTCATGTCAAGTATGTTAAATACTCTACTTAAGAGATGACCTGTCTTTAATTTATTATGCCGATTATGATGACCTGCCTTTAATTTTCACTTTTAAATACAGTAACATTATCAGTAACGGACGAAGTTATTTTCTTACCCTAGATAGACGTCTTCTCTAGTGCTCTTTAACAGGCTATTACTATGAGATAAATAGCCTTTTTAATCGAACTATTTGACACATTTTGAACTCCACTAAACTTAACATAGCGGATGCCCGCCAGTACATCCCATCCCTTAATCCAACACTAGTTAAATCTCTTGAATACCGAGGGAGAAACATTAAGCAAAAAGTTGCATAAGGGCTATGTAAAAATATTTCTTTGATAACATGAATTTAAATTATATGAACAAACCTCCGTATAGAAAACAGTAAACACAACGTTATAAATTTACAATGCCTGAGAGAGAGTAATAACTGTGTATAAGTAACTTGGGACACTTTTACGCATATTATTCTTATTAAATATCTTGGTCAGGTTTTGTAAGTGATGGCTTTGTCTAAATATAATTACACTGATTGTATACCAAAATAAAAAGCAAGATTTCATAATTTTTACAAAATTAATTTCTCTTTAAGTTTAAAAATGCCATAAAAGATTATTTCCCTTATTTAAAGTACAGTATAATTCCGGTTATCGGAGCTAACGAAGACCGGTGCTAACTCGGATAAAACGGACTGATACAAAGAAAATTTTAATACTATAGTCTTTTGTACATACTATAGGGTATTTACTAACACACAGGATACATGCAGGTACATAGCGATATAAAACACGTATGATGTATATGTAGTACTAAAACGGATACGCACTATTAACTTGAAACCACGTACCTGTAATACAAATGACGTGCTGTACATGTCAAGTATACATGTACAGCACGTCATTTGTATTACAGGTACGTGGTTTACATATCCCACATATAACATATCACACATTGGGTAACATATCACACATTTTAAAAAACAATCACTAACAGCCTTCTCTTTCATTGTGCTGCCTTGTTTTCTTGCCACCATGTTGCGTAGATATCGCAACATCATAATATCGGCTGGTGATGCGTCTTCTTGCTGTTCAACAATAGAGCATTGCCTTTTCGATTGCGTTCAAGGCATTTATGTTACTGATGTTGGTTTGAACAATTCCCATGCCTTCGTCATCGGAACTTTCACTGTGTGTAACTAAATTTACAACGGCCTCGTCAGACAGCTCAAACTATTCATCATCTTCATTGCCTTCATTAGGAACAGAACTTCTGTATTGCCATTTTTATCCGCTTCCTTTTTAGATTCGATTAATCTCTTTACTTTTCTTTTCCTATGTCTTCATTAACGTTCGAGATAATAAATTTAAGGTTCAGGTTTATGCAAATATTTGGTTCCTGACGTATCCCCGTATTTCTTATTGAATCCTCTAATATCAAGTCATCTTTCTTCGCTATTAGCAATCCTCTCTTGCTTATCGTTTCAACGTTCATCCCTTCGACTCTTAGTTTGGCAGCACAAAATAAGGTCATATGGTCAACGTGCAAACTATAATAGAAGAGGATCGTTTATTGTCCGGGGGTTAACAACCCATCGGAACAGAAAAAGAAGTATAACTTAAATGGTAGGAAAGTTTTTCTGGGCTACAAGACGGAACCTGTCGAAACAAATTTTACGAAACCGTCTTCATCTGTATGTTTTGCATGAACATAGAATTGTGGTTTGTGATCCCTTAACCGTAAAACACTGTAAACAAGGAATATCTAGGCGGATGAACCTCCAAACTGGATAGTATTGAGTGGCTTCGAGATACGTGACACAATATTTTGCTTGGAGGCAGCTGATCGTCGTACTTTCATATGGAGGCAACATAACACAAGAAATAATTCAAATTTTGTGAGTGAAAGATCATAAAATTCGAGCCGGAGGACAGTTGGTTTGAGCAGGATAAATATACGCGAATATACGGACCTGTGCAACATCCGACATAACAGTCGAATGGGTAGAGGTTATAAAACCTAACCCTAAACCTAAACTCAACATATAAACTGTACCGCCAATATTAGAAAACCGGTAAAAACTAATACGGAACAATCAAAGAACCAAATAAATTAATTAATCGAATTAAAAAAAACTAGGCAGCTCACCCTAAACTCGCCCTCCGAGGAAGATTCTGTGGCCTCGCCAACAGGGTCACCTCGACCTTTATTTTGAATAGATTCAGCACAATAGCTAGAATAAAATATGATAAAGTAAAAAATATTGTTTTAACAATTTTGTGAATCGAGATTTTCCCTTTTTCTAAAACAGTGAATCCCTTCTCGTTTAAAATAATCAATTTTACATAATTTTTAACATATACTCACAGTTGTCAAACCCATTATTCCTTATTACATAATCTTTATAACTAAATTATATAAGTAATCACAAATATAGAATTCAAACTTAGTTTCTATTTTAGAAATTTACTACGTAATGAATCTACTTCAAAATATTCATATCCAGTTAGATTATTTACAATTTTTTTAATTCCTAACCTGGATTTTTCTTTCATAAATAAATACATTATACTTTCTTTTGAGATATTTAAAATATTCTTCTCTAATAGAGACTGTCTGTATGCACTCGCACAAATAGTGTATAAAGTCTGCATTTTGTGCTTCACAACCACACTTACATTTTACTTTCTTTTTGTGAAATCTCATTAAATATTCTGCACTTTATCCGTAACCTGTCAATGCTTGATTTATTCTTTTGCAACTAGAGAGCCTTGTTGTCATAAATTTAGTAAAAATCCGAAATAATATTCTTCCAGTGTTATCATTATCCTATCGGTCTTGCCATTTTCCCATTATTTCCTTTTGCAATAATGTTTCCACGTATTCTATTGATATAGTGGAAAAAATATTTATATTATCGCTCTTAATTGCTTGCTTCGGAGTGTTGTCTGCAGCTTCATTTCCTAGCAGTCCTGTGTGACCTTTAACCCAATTAATTTTCAGGCTATGCTTTTCTATAAATGCTACAGTTTTATTTCTTACTTCGATTACTTTAGAGAGGGTATAGAAATAAATGCCTTTGACTTTTGGTCGTTCTGTGTACTAGAGCCATTACCGATATATTTCTTTTAATAAACCATAACGTTCGATTTCGCAGAGCTAATCTTGTTGAAGACATACCGTTGGAGCTGGGAATCAAGTGTATGGAGTGGCTACCATGCTCTTCCCACCTGAATACTATACAGCATGCATGGGAGGCTCTGGGAAGACGTGGTACTGATCGGTCAAGTTTTCATCTGACTGTCCGAACTAGAAACTGCCCTTGCGAAGGAACGGAAAAGACTGACTCAGAAGTTCCTAGATCACTTTGTAAATTTCATGTCACGTCAAATATTTAGCTGTTTTAACAATTAGGGGAAACCGCTCGTCCTACTGATATCATATGAAATCCTCTGAAAAGCAGTTTGCTTAAATTTTCTATTTTCGAATAGTGAAACACTTGGAAATTCATGAAGGGCCTGAAATGATATGTTTTCTCTTTAACTGGAAATTTTATAAAATAACTTTATCAGCTAACTTTAGAAGTGAAATGAAGTTACAAGGTTATAAAGAAACGTTTATTGCAATTGTTTTTCAAAACATTGACTGAACTGTAATGCATTTCTTTAAAAAAGGTGACTGATCACACTTTTGAGTAATGCGTATATATGCGTATATTTCTAGTAAATGTTAGCTTATAAGTTTCAGGCAAGCTGTGTTATTGTTTTTATATAACTAACAGTCACACCTATGAACATTAGTATTGTAATTAGTTCCACTTTTATTTTTGCATGGCCAATAATTGCGTAAGTTCTGAAAATTAGCCTTTTTTATTTATAGGGTGACAGTGGAGGACCACTGGTCTTACAGAAGCTTAATCACTGGTATTTGGTTGGTTTAGTCTCTACAGGTGGTAACTGCGCCGCTGCAAAGCAACCTGGTATTTACACTAATGTATCGTCATTCAAGGCTTGGATATTAAAAATCATGTGGAAGCACAAATAGGCATTTGACTTCCATCACGTTTTTCAAACGCTTAGTTCCTGAGCCGAAGACAAGTCAGTAAGATGGTATCTGATGAGCACAACCATTTAAAATTCCAAGAAGGAGATCTATGTGTGAAACAAATTACACTAAGTGAATAAACATTTAGTGTTTTGGGCAGTGAAACTTCAGTGAGTCAACACATCGCAGAGCAAGCGATTTATGTGGTTATCGAGGTCTATAGAAATCTAAAATAAAACATTTTTAACGGTTTGCCGTAAAATCGCTACAAAATTAAAGTAAAGTTTATTATTTATTTCTCACTTTAACACAAACTTGTTTTTTATTTTCAAAAACGTAGTGAAGCAAGACTTGCTATAATATATAAATATATTTTTGAATGTTTAAAATATAATTTTTAAACGCATAAAAACCGCCCTCAATTTAGTTTGTTTCTGCCTTTTCGTCCTACATAAATTATCTTTAGTGCTTTGTATGCGATTTGAAGTTGTTTCGGTATATCATGAGCTTAGAGAATGACTTAAATTTTGAACCTTACTTTAGTCAAGCTTCTTTCCAGGCTGGCATCTCAAACTAATTTGCATTGTATTTAAAACTTCTCTTTAGTTTATTATCCCTGCCTTCGCAATCGTAGTTTCTTGTTCTTTAAGTCTTCTGTGCATTCATGTGTGCTGACTTTAAAAATGAATTTGTGATTGTACTCTCATCTACAATTTTTCTTAATGTAGCTGTTGTACTTCAATAAATAAGTGCAGTACACTAGCATCTATAAATTTTGTTGCAACACATACTCTAAAATACTTCGAGTTCATTCAACAGAGCTAGAACTTGAGCAGAGCATACAGAGTATAAAACATGACTTATATCAAAAATATTTAAGCTCATTATTTAAAATACAGCTGACAAAAGCCGCAAAACGGAACGGAAGCAAACTAGTTGACGACAAGATGATGATTCATTACATCCATCAAGCAACAAAGACTGGGATACTGGAAGGATGGGTGGTAAATTCGTATTGTTAGTAAGAAATTGCTCCTCCACCATAGGGTACTCTGAACTGGAAAATCTCTGAACTGGAATCGCGAAATCTGAAGCGTCCGCTGAAATCTCTAATCCTTTATCCCCCTCTGGAAATTTTAAGACAGGAGCTTGAGTCAATGCGTCTTTCAGTTTTTGAAACGCCAAGTTGGCTTCTGCTGACCACGAAAACCTAGCTTTCTTTCTTTTCAACTTTAGCAGCGGTCCAGCTATTTTTGCAAAGTCTTTATAGAAGGACCGATAGTATGAACACATCCCAAGAAACGACGAAAATTTCTTCGCTGTTTTAGGAACAGGATAATTTTTAATAGCTCTTATTTTTGATAGATCCGTTTCGAATCCCTTTTGGGAAATTTTAAATCCTAAATAGCGTAACTCTTTTGCGGCAAATTTACATTTAGACGCATTTATCTTTAAACCAGCTTCATTTAACAATGAAAATACTTTTCTTAAATCTTGTAAGTGTTGTTCTAGATTACTACTTGTAATTATAATATCGTCTAAATATATGAACGTGCTTTTACCAAGGACTGGTCTTAAGACGATGTCCATACATCTTTGGAACGTTGCCGGCGCGCCGGATAAACCAAAAGGCATTCTAAGAAATGCGTACGTGCCAGACTTAGTTATGAACGCGGTTTTGTGGACGTCTTCGGGTTTTACCCCAATCTGAAAATAGCCACTCGTAAGATCTAACGTAGTCATGTATTTTGTAGACGAAATATTTCGAATTATTTCTTCGATTATCGGCAACGGATATACGGGATATTTTGTAACGGAATTTAACTTGCGATAATCTATAGCAAAACGCCACCGCTTCGGGTGCGTAATCGGATAATCATTATTTTTCCTACACAGGACAACGGGGCTAGCATAACTGCTAGAAATTGGCGTGATGATTTTATTCTTTAACATCTCTTTAATATGACATTCAATTATTTCTTCCTTGACCCTGTCGTAGCGGTAGGGCTTTTGCCTAACTGGCTGAGCATCCCCCGTTTCGATCTTGTGGTTCACGACCTGTGTGAAACCCGGTACATCACTAAATAAATTCTAAAATTCACTTACCAGGCCCTGGATTTTTTCCTTTTCTTCTGCTGGGAAATGTTGCAAGTCCAGCTGCGGGGGCTTATCATTCTTGGCTTCTGTTGGTTTCATATTTAACGTCAACTCTCCCCCTTTGAAATCAATTTTTGCTTCTGCCAAACTAAAAAAGTCCGCACTTAGAATAATACATGTTTGCAGGTCTCGCACAATATAAAATAAGAGTTTTACCTGCTCGTTGTTGATACGCCCGAACAACGGTACTTTTCCTAAACAGTTACACTTCTCCCCTTAAGCCGCTATGACATCCGTGTCTCTTGCACTAAAAATTCTGTAACGGCGAAAGTGCTTCTTGAAAACTCTTTCCGATATAAAGCTGCTTTGGGCTCCTGTATCTAAGAGAGCCGTTACTAATATTTACTTACTTTACTAATACTTACTAATACTGATACTAATACTTTACTAATACTTTACTAATACTAATACTAGCGCAATTTATTTCAATATGCAATCACGTAGTAAGCACTATGGCTTATAATTTTAGCTGCTAGCTGGTCCGACGAACGTCGAACAGAATGACCGTGATCTGAGACTAAAGGCTCTCTCACACTGAGAGGTTTCTACCTCTGGTTTAAATAGTACTTGGCTGTACTTCAAATTAGCATAAGCTGAAAACGCGCGCTTCTTCTGACGGGAAGTTGAAACAGAGAAGAGATAGAAAGATTTAAATTAAAATAAAACTTTGTTAGTTTAACTAAAACCTTACATACTTCCCGCCAGAATTGCGGTAGTTAAACTACTGTGGTCCAAACGGACCATGTTGAAACTCGCAATTCTAAACAAATAGTCAAAATTTAACTCTTCTAAACTTAGGCCAACTCTTACAAGGCAATATCTGTTTGTGAAAAATACAGACGAAATTTGCTTGAACAACAGTCTTCAACATTTTTCTTTCATCTAAGTCTTACTCCTTCCAGCAAAATCTGGAAGGAAAGGAATTTTAGTACAACATAATAACAGTAATTTCCTAGGTACAATTCTTTATTCTTACCCGTGTAAATTCGCACACACACATTATCATTCAAGCACAATTAAATTCTTCCCCCAATGCTCTCTCACCGGTGTTGGATGAAAAGCAAACCGCCATTGCGGGTTTTCTGTGTTCGGGGGTGTTCAAATCTCCCACCTACGATCGACTAACATTAGTTAGAACTTGACATACGAGACCTCAAAAGACGCCCTATAACCAGCTAAACCTGAGGTTCTCACTAGCTTTATGTCTAACACTTTAAGTGTATTTGGTGGAGAGCCTATTTAACACTTGCATTCTAAAATTACTCAAACTTTAACTTTTCATGCATACAATTCGCAGTTTGCACATATAATGTTTCATTCACATTGATATTGCACTTAACGTGCATTGCTAGCATAATATTATTTGTTACATTTTATAACAGTTTAACAATTTTATAGCAATCATGAAATACAAATGTAGATTACATTTCTAAGCTTGCAGCAAGTGATTCCTATTCCTTTCTCAAGGTACTTTCTTGAAATATCAAATTACATTGAAATTATAGTCCATAGACTAAATCGTGTTCTTCAATTTTCCTATTTTTCATTCTAGACATTTTACAAGTCTTTCGACAAAGCGTCATACAAAATCCTTTAGTTAACATTTTTCTTTTCAGCAACTCATTGCTTTTACAAAATTAATCTATTTACAATGCTGCAGAATCTATCTTACAAACAATAAGTAATTTTAAGTCTTTGCCGAATTACGATTTTTTAAACAAAAACATTTTTCTTTCAAGATCAATTTTTATCGCCCACTTGGCGTAAAACTCAACCTCGCTTGAGGTAAAATCGACCCTGCAACTTGCAGTACACTCGAAAATTAACTAAACTTTTGAATAAGAAATGCTACTTATCCTGTTGTAGTCATCCATCCTTTTCTTGGCCCAATCCTTGAAAGAATAAGTTGCAGCTTGGGCCAGTCTCCTTGACTTTGGTTGTTGATCCTTGGAAGCTTGTTCATCTCTTTTCGTTTTACAATTCCGTCGTTGTATCCTAGTGTACTTGCTCTGGGGAGGAGGTTGCTCTGCTGGGCGTTTGGTGGACTGGGCCCTTGTTCTTGCTGTTTCGGGTTCCTGCTGTATTCGGGACGTTGATTCTCAGGCTGCAACCGAGGCTGCTTGCTTCTCAGGCACCTGTCCGATGTTTCCGCAGTTCTCTTGGATACATTGGGCTTTTCTTGCCCATTCTGCTTTCGTCTCTTGGTTTGCTCGTAGGTCCGTTCTTAGGTCTGCTCACCCGCATCGTCAGACTTTCTTTTGAATCCACATTTTTGGTTCTTACTTCTACTTTGTTGAGGGGGAGCTTTCTTTTTCCGACTTTTCGATGCCATGTTTGCTGGTTCCTGCTGTTTTCGCTGAGGTACATGTTCCGCGCTATTCGATTGCCCCGGATCCTGAAAAAAATCTTTAAATACTGACATTTTATTTCTATTATACATAGTACGGCTTAATTTGATCCACATTCGCCGTGATTCTTTGCACGTCATTTCTTTTTAATATAACCACTGCCTGTGTAACTTTCTCGATTACGAAAGGGCTTTCAAAACGCGGAAAAAATTTCCCCACCTTTTCTTCTGGGGCATTTGACAAGTTATGTTTTATTTTCAGAACTTCATCTCCCACATTGTACTTGACCCCTCTTCTCTTTTCGTCATAATATAATTTTTGTTTTCTCTGGGCCATTTCTATATTTCCCGTCGCTTCCCGTATCAACTTCTGTATATCACTTATTTTAAATTCTTCTGCCCTTTCCTGGACAAAGAAAAGTTTATCTAAGGGTGTCAAAATTTTTCTTCCAAGAAACAGTTCAGCGGGTGTTTTTTGTGTAGTATCGTGTTTGGCGGTCCTAAGGGCAAATGCAAATTCATTTATATGGCTATCCCAGGTAGAGTGATAGTTTTTCACATAACTTCGAATTATTTTCACTACATTTCTATTAACCCGTTCCGCTATGTTTGACTGCGGACGATACGGGACCATCTTTAGATGACGTATGCCCAGTTTTGCACACATTTCCTCAAAAATATTACTAACAAACTGGGGACCATTATCGGAAATAACTTTTAGGGGCGCCCCGTATTTTAAAATATACTTATTTAGAATTGAATCTACTACAATTTTTGCAGACGCGCGTTTTAACGGAATCAACTCTAACCATTTGCTAAAATGATCCACTATAACTAAAAGATATCGGCTTTTGTTAACTTTACTTCTAGGGTAAGGTCCCAATAAATCGATGCCTATTATTTGATTTGGGAATTCTAATTTAATTCTATTTAGGAAACCGGCCGGGCGGAAATTAACATAATTACTTAATTGACATGTTGGGCACGACTGGACATACGCCCTAGTAAACTTTTGCAGTTCTGGAAAGAAAACTGCCTCGCGAACTCTTTGGACAGTTTCTCTTATATCTAAATGGGCCGAAATGGCACAATCGTGCAACTCCTCTAATACATTCAATCTAATGCTAGCTGGGATAACCGGTCTATATTCATGATTCTTATTAGTCGTTTTCGTATAGAATAACAATCCGTCAATTATTTCGTAATTTGCGGCTCTATTTCTTATCGGCACAATATCGGGATGACTGAAATTCTCGGGGTCGGCTAAATAATTATATACACTTTTGAACTCCAGATCTTTTTTGAGTTCGGCTATTACTGTTTCACGAGAATCTAATACTTTGGATGTCAGCATGGCTATCTTAATTATACTTCCATTTTCATCTAAGTTAATTCTGCTTAAAGCATCTGCCACAACATTTTCTTTTCCCGGCGTATGTTTAATTATTAGGTTATATTCCTGTAATTTGAGAGCCCACCTTATTAATCTGGGTGATAAATTTTTTCCAGAATAGAGTCTAGTGACCGCCGCGTGGTCGGTATATACAGTTACTGGAGAACTTCCAAAGAACACACGAAATTTCTGTACTGATGATAACACTGCGAGAGTTTCTATTTCCGTTGCGGAATAGTTTCTCTGGGTTTCATATAAAGTTCGACCGCAAAAGGCTACGGATCGACCATTTGCGGAAAGCACTGCACCAATCGCGACATCTGGAGCGTCCGCTGAAAGCACGAATCCCACATCCCCCTCTGAAAATTTTAACTGAGGAGTTTGGGTAAGCGCGTCCTACAGTTTTTGACACGCCAAGTTGGCTTCTGCTGACCACGAAAACCTAGCTTTCCTTCTTTTCAACTTTAGCAGTGGCTCAGCTATTTTTGCAAAGTCTTTAATGAAAGCCCGGTAATATGAACACATCCCGAGAAACGACGATAATTTCTTCGCTGTTTTAGGAACAGGATAATTTCTAATGGCTACTATTTTTGACTGATCCGTTTCGATTCCCTTTTGGGAAATTTTAAATCCTAAATAGCGTAACTCTTTTGCGGCAAATTTACATTTAGACGCATTTATCTTTAAACCAGCTTCATTTAACAATGAAAATACTTTTCTTAAATCTTGTAAGTGTTGTTCTAGATTACTACTTGTAATTATAATATCGTCTAAATATATGAACGTGCTTTTACCAAGGACTGGTCTTAAGACGATGTCCATACATCTTTGGAACGTTGCCGGCGCGCCGGATAAACCAAAAGGCATTCTAGGAAATGCGTACGTGCCAGACTTAGCTATGAACGCGGTTTTGTGGACGTCTTCGGGTTTTACCCCAATCTGAAAATAGCCACTCGTAAGATCTAACGTAGTCATGTATTTTGTAGACGAAATATTTCGAATTATTTCTTCGATTATCGGCAACGGATATACAGGATATTTTGCAACTGAATTTAACTTGCGATAATCTATAGCAAAACGCCACCGCTTCGGGTGCGTAATCGAATAATCGTTATTTTTCCTACACAGGACAACGGGGCTAGCATAACTGCTAGAAATTGGCGTGATGATTTTATTCTTTAACATCTCTTTAATATGACATTCAATTATTTCTTCCTTGACCCTGTCGTAGCGGTAGGGCTTTTGCCTAACTGGCTGAGCATCCCCCGTTTCGATCTTGTAGTTCACGACCTGTGTGAAACCCGATACATCACTAAATAAATTCGAAAATTCACTTACCAGGCCCTGGATTTTTTCCTTTTCTTCTGCTGGTAAATGTTGCAAGTCCATCTGCGTGGGCGTATCATTCTTGGCTTCTATTGGTTTCATATTTAACGTCAACTCTCCTCCTTTGAAATCAATTTTTGCTTCTGCCAGACTAAAAAAGTCCACACCTACAATAATATATGTTTGCAGGTTTCGCACAATATAAAATAAGAGTTTTACCTGCTCGTTGTTGATACGCACGAACAACGGTACTTTTCCTAAACAGCTACACTTCTCCCCTTGGGCCGCTATGACATCCGTGTCTCTTGCACTAAAAATTCTGTAACTGCGAAAGTGCTTCTTGAAAACTCTTTCCGATATAAAGCTGTTTGGGCTCCTGTATCTAAGAGAGCCGTTACTAATATTTACTTACTTTACTAATACTTACTAATACTGATACTAATACTTTACTAATACTTTACTAATACTAATACTAGCGCAATTTATTTCAATATGCAATCACGTAGTAAGCACTATGGCTTATAATTTTATCCGATAGCTGTTCAT
>KK120747.1:1690150-1710193 GCA_000611955.2 Stegodyphus mimosarum | reverse complement strand
CTGTCTTGCCGTCAAAACTTGCCGCTGGCTTCATGGCTGCTCGCATGGTTTGTACGATGTAGCCAAATCCTTCTAAGCCAGGAGGTGCTATCTCAGGATTCTGGACAGGTACAGCAGGTATCTCAGGTTCGTCTTCTTGTCTTTGAGGCCATCCTCTTCTTTTTGTTCGGGAGCCACTGTCAGGACTGAGTGTTCTGTGCATATGTTTTGCAAACATTGTGAAGTAACTTACTAAAGTCCTGCTCTGGAACAGGGAGCTGAAAATGAGCTTTGTTCTGATGTAGATACTGTGCTGGAGAATAACTGCACTTGAAAGGGATTTAAAATACTCTTTTATTAAATCACTATTATTTACACACTTCCCAACTCGGGAGGGATGCAGAAAGTAAAAGACCACACTTGGGCCTAACTTAACAATCAAATAAATTTATACTAAACCTAAATAGAAATTTAATTAAAGTTTGCTCGCAGAGCAAATCGCGGAGTTGGCCTCTAACTAAATGGTGCTTAGCAAGAAATACTAATACTAGCGCACTTCAATTTATTTCAATATGCAATCACGTAGTAAGCACTATGGCTTATAATTTTAGCTGCTAGCTGGTCCGGCGAACGTGGAACAGAATGACCGTGATCTGAGACTAAATGCTCTCTCACACTGAGAGGTTTCTACCTCTGGTTTAAATAGTACTTGGCTGTACTTCAAATTAGCATAAGCTGAAAACGCGCACTTCTTCTGACGGGAAGTTGAAACAGAGAAGAGATAGAAAGATTTAAATTAAAATAAAACTTTGTTAGTTTAACTAAAACCTTACAAATTCACACACAAAAAAAACGAAACTTACTTGCAAGGGGGCATTCCCTACTCGTCATCCCTGATTTCGCTCAAATTTATAGGGCATGCAGGGCTTGGCTAAAAATGAAAGTACCCGAAGTGGGAACTCCAGATGGCCAAACGTTTAAAAAATAAAAATTTTGACGATGCTCTCGCACCGTATAAGCCATTTACGTTAGGGCGTTTGCCAAGCAGCGGTTGGCGGGGCAGTAAGAGCTCGAAGTAATAAGGCGATGATCGTGTGTTTGACTCCCCGTCTAGCTACATTTTTTTCTCTTTTTCGCAATTTGTATATTATTCTTTTTCCAATTAAGCAAAGAGGTGAATATTTTATTTTATTTATTTATTTATATTCAAAGCCATAGAAAAAGGAAAAATTTCGGACTTTTCAACGAGGGATTGTAATTAAAGAGCATACGAAAAGACTTTGTACATGAATATTCAAAACTTTATTCGATGATTAACAGTGTCGGGATGATATTTATCGTACAAACAGGAAAACAATAATTATTTCTGCATCTAACGCAGGTTATAAAGTCGCATTTTTACAATAACATTGTTGTTTCAACGTCTCCATAGAAAAACATACTTGATTGACATTCATAAAGCATTCTCTCTCATCGCAAAGTTTAGAAGCAAACCACGCGTAATGTAACATGTTACCGAATATTGGGGTGGGTAATTGATGATAAACAATCGAATGTATTTTTATGCAGTCTTCTCGGGAAGTTATTTCTTTTTCTTGCTCGATGAGATAAGAAAATTTTCTATTTTTTTAATAAAGTTTTGCAACTGACGATAAAAATATGCATCGCAGGTTTGCACCAGTGGGGTACATTTAGGGGGAATTACTTTGATGCTACATGTTCATAATCCTTCTTCCTCTTGGAAGAGTTCGTCGTATAATTGCGGATTTGTTCGTCCTTCCCACCAGCAGAAGAAATCTGTTCTGTTCTACAAGTTAAGTCTCTTAACGTACGTACAAGAGAACAAATCCTCCCGACACATGTAATAATCGAATGTCGGCAAATAAAGTTTTGAATTTTCATGTACAAAGTCTTTTTGTATGCTCTTTAATTACAATCCCTTGTTGAAAAGTCCGAATGTTTTACCTTTTCTATGCCTTTTGAATATAAATAAATAAATAAAATAAAATATTCACCTCTTTGCTTAATTGGAAAAAGAATAATATACAAATTGCGAAAAAGAGAAAAAAATGTAGCTAGACGGGGAGTCAAACACACGATCATCGCCTTATTACTTCGAGCTCTTACTGCCCCGCCAACCGCTGCTTGGCAAACGCCCTAACGTAAATGGCTTATACGGTGCGAGAGCATCGTCAAAATTTTTATTTTTTAAACGTTTGACTATCTGGAGTTCCCACTTCGGGTACTTTCATTTTTAGCCAAGCCCTGCATGCCCTATGAATTTGAGCGAAATCGGTGATGATGAGTAGGGAATGCCCCCTTGTTAATTTTACATAATCATCACTACGCGCAAGGACGAGGTGAAGTGTGCCTATATAACAGTAATTAGGAAACTACCCAAGTTCCATCAATATAAAGCAATAATTAGTCTCTTAACTAACCTGACAGGCGCAGAAACGTAATCTAAATAATAACGTACTTGGTTATACAATTCTAAGGACATAATTACCCATTTAGAATATTAAATACATAAGAAAATCACAATTAATTATTTTGTCCTATCTAAAAAAATCTAACTAAAGTTAACATTTCATAATTAAATACACATCGAGAGAAAGTAGAGGGACTTACACTTGTAGACTTCGGAGTCCTACCTATTTGGATCCCGTTAGTCAAATTAAGCTGACTACACTGATCTACTGAGCAACTTCCGACCTGATTTAGCCTTGATACAACTAACGGAATCAGTTACCTAGAGGTGGGACCATCTACTATCTGCCAGCCACAACCTCAGGTCAGGGCCAGAGCAGATCAGTCGGGCATTTATTGTCAAAGTTAAAATTACGGAGGTTACAGTTATACAATAAACACAAATTGATTAGGTACATAACATACGTTGAAGAGTACTTCTAATGTGATATACAGAAGTTTTACAAAAGCGTAGTGACATGACAGTAATCAGCTGCCGTGTACAAAGGCAAACATCGGAACACTACATCAAATAATTTTTTATTTTAAAATAAAAATGGCGGGAGAGTCTCAATTTTAAAAAAGAAAATACTTGCCCAATACTAGTTATACTACCATTTGTTACATATGAATGAATACATTGATTGGGCATGCTAAATAGGAAGATATATAAACAAAGACTCGAAAGTACCAAGTATGAAATATTAACAAATTTGCCTTTCGATAAAGTAGACCGATTTACAACAAAACTTGCCCGCGAAACAGAGCATGTACTATGCACTACAAACAATAACATTCAAAACCTTAAAACTGAAGCTGATACATTAAATCAAGGAACTAAAAGTACTTAGAAAATGCATGCTACTGAGATACAACAAAATCTCTCTGCCAGTTAAAGCGTGTACCATGTATTATAAACTACATGCACCACAAACAGGTACATACATATACATTAAAACTGAAGCTAAACGAATTACATTTTACAAGCAGAAGTCCGATTGGAGAGCAAACCAGGCAGCTGTCACGAAAATTTATATAAGTACTTAGAAAGGGCAAGCTACGAATGTGGATACATTGCTAAAGATATACATTTGTTAGAAGAATAAGTGCTGAGATAGGGCATGTTACAAATGCGAGGATACATTTTTGTGAAGATACGTTTGTCACAGTGGAAGCAAATGACAAATAAAACTGAAATGTAACAAACTGTACAAAACACCAAGATTAGAAAAACAACTAGTAAAGCACAGAATTCATACACTACAAATAAATGCATAAAAACTACAAAAATAACATTTTACATTTTATAAAAAAGAAACATTATAATATAAGCATGAGAGTCTCAATTTTAGATAGGAAATCAAAACAGTTAAACAACAGTTACGATTTGTACACTCTCCTTCACAGTTGCATTTGATTTCATTAGGGTTTAAAATAGACGTGATATGTTTGAGTCATGTGGACCTGTACTGCTACAATTTCAAGTTTAGGTATTTATATTAAGCTAGATACAGAAGTGAGAGTACATATTGCATTTGACAAGTTAATGATACATTAGTCAGAAGGAAAAGTGCTTAGCTAGGGCATGTTACAAATGCGAGGATACGTTGTTGTGATGACACATTTATCACAGAGGAAGCAAATGACAAATTATACGAAAATGCAACAAATTGTACAAAACACCAAGATTAGAAATATAACTAGTTAAAACACAGAATTCGTACACTTCATAAAATTACACATATGAAGAAGCATAAAAAAATTAACAAAAAATACTTTTTACATATTAAACATTTTAAAAAGGCATAAGGGTCTCGATTTTAAAAAGGAAATCATATCAGTTGAACAACAATTAGGATTTGTACACTCTCCTTCACGGTTGCGTTTGATTTCATTAAGGTTTAAATTAGGCGTGGTACATGACTCATGTAGTTACAACAGTAGTGACTGTACTGTTACAATTACAAGTTAATATACTTATTAAGCTAGTTACAAATGTGAAAGTATATAGATTAGGTCATAGATGCAATATACAGTCATTAAAATCATAATAGAGATGTAAACAACGTTCTGCCATTCAATAAGGTTTAAATATGCCAGTACAAAAGATAGAATAAACAAACCGAATTACAACAAAATTATCCTCCATTCAGGAATACTATGCACTACAAACTGAAGCATTCAAAAATTAGTGCTGAAACTGTATATATTACATTCGACAGGTAAAGAACCAATTGTAACTCTTGCTAGACGCCTGTCACATAAAATTTAAACTTGGATAATGCATGTTACATATAAGTGGGTACAGTGATTGAGGAAACATATGTCATGAAACGATTATACTTGGATAAAACATGTTATATTGTAAGGTTTTAGTTAAACTAACAAAGTTTTATTCTAATTTTTCCTTTTCTATCTCTTCTCATTTCAACTTCCCGTTAGAATAAGCGCGCGTTTCAGCTTTATGCTAATTTGAAGTGGAGCCAAGTTATATTTAAGCGAGAGGTAGGAACCTCTTAGTGTGAGAGAGCTTTTAGTCTCAGACCACGGTTACTCTAGCGCTTTTACAGGGATTGCTTATTGAAGTAATTCCAAGTGCGTCAGTATTAGTTAAATCTTGCTACGCACCATTTAGTTTAGAGGCCAACCTCGCGTTATAGTTCTGTGAGCAACGACTATTTAATTTCTATTTAGTTTTAGCTTAAATTATTTGATTGTTCATTTTAGACCCAAGTGCGGTCTCTACTTTATGTATCCCTCCCGAGTTGGGAAGTGGTTGTAAATAATTGTGATTTAATAAAAGAGTATTTTAAATCCCTTTCAAGTGCAGTTCTTCTACCACTTAATCACAATATTCTACCACAGAACATAACTGCATTCAGCTCCCTGTTCAAGATCAGGACTAAGCTGTCACGAAAATGTTTTCCAAGAATATGCACCGAACACTCAGTCCTGACAATATAAGTGAGGATACATAAACGAACAATCAAAAGTGCCAAAAATGACATGTTAACAATCTTCTGCCATTCAATAAAGTAGACCGATTTACAACAATCTTGTCTGCCAAACAGAACATATACTATGCACTACAAACAAATACAAACAAAAACATTAAAACTGAAACTAAAAATGAAACAATTGACAGGCAAACAACCAAATGGAAATTGTCCTATGCACCACTCACATAAAACCAAAACAGTACTTAGGTAAGGCATGTAACATATGTGAGGATACATTTGTCATAAAAGTAAATTAGTACTTGGATAAGGCACATTACAAATATACAACATAACCTTAAAAACACCATAGAAGAAAATTATAATATTACAAAATATAGTATTATGTACAATTTCATGCAACATCCCAGCTCTGACTCCTATGAAATATTCTTATTCTGCGGAAGAGGACGTCTGTACCTGGGCACTACATTGTGCCAGTACTCTCTGCAACTGAAACAAACCTGTTCGGTTTGTTAAAAGTTTTTCAAGCCACTGAGGCCAGTATTGTTCTAATGGTCTGTACAAAAATTTCTGCTTGAAAACTGGACAATCAAAAACATAATGTTCGGGATCAGCTGATCCACCACAGCTACAACGATCATCTACACTTAGACCAAATCTGAAAAGATAGGCCATGAAGGGACCATGACCCTTTAGAAACCATGTTAAAGCCGAATTGACAGCATATAGTTTGGTTGATGCTTTAGGTATGAATTTTAGGACTCGTCTTCCAGTCAGTCCATTAGACCATTGCTCCTGCCATTTGCTTTGCAGCAAGTTCCAAGTGAAGTTTTTCAAGTATGATTGTGGTTAAGGGAAGTGCCCGCTCCGTACGCTCCTGAGCAACGGCAGCCTCTTTCGCTATTCGATCCGCCAATTCGTTTCCAAAGAGACCTTGATGTGATTTAACCCATATTAGATTGGGTCGAAGCGAGGATGAAAAGTGTAACAATAAATGTTGAATTTTTTGAACAAGATGATTTTACTGTCGTAGTCCAAAATTGCTTCCAGACTGGAAGCTGAGTCAGAAAAAATGGCAGTCCTTTGATTTGCAGTTAAAGCCATTCTATATGCGAGTTGAAGTGCTTTCCGAATAGCCAAAAGTTCAGCTTGGTAGACCGTATTAAATTTAGACAATAGCCGGTTCCAGCGAAAAATCAACTGCTGATTCTTTAGAACACACAGACCACTACCAGTACCAGAAGCCATTCGCGATCCATCTGTAAAAATGGAAAGTTCTTTTTGACTGGGAAGAGTATTTTTAATAAAGATTGATTGCCGTAAATTGAAGTCAGAAGGCCTGCATACAAAGTTTGTGACCCGTAATTCAAAATCATCTGGATAAAATGAAAAGCCCCAAAGTTCTTGCTGTGTACGGAGACATATAATACTAGCTATTCTCTTTCTACTTGTAAAGAAAGTGGAGGAGTGCCAGTCAAGATCTGTAATGACGCGGTTGAAATTGTTCGGTATGCCTTGCTTATTAAAACAAGATGTGATCTCTGTAGGGAGTCCAACTGGCGTTTGCTCCCTTATTGAGACTCGTACCCCATGCTGAGGCTGCATATAAAATAACGCGCTGCGTAACTACTTGATACCAAAGTTTAAGAAAATGAGGTGGTACTCCCCATGTTGGTCCTGTTACTTTATGCATAGAGTTAAGAATACGCATCAATTTATCCCTTAGAAATTCAACATGGAGAATCCATGAAAGTCGGTTATTGATAATGACGCCCGGAAAAGGCAAATTCCCCACAAAAACAACAGAGTAACCATTGAGCTTTAGGTACGGATTACGCCGTAGACGATGATGTCTTCCAAGTATAATTGCCTTGGTTTTGGTAGGAGAGATGGTAATCTTGTGTCTCCTTGCCCACTCTTGGAAAATATTTAGACCTAATTGTGCACTCTTTTCTATGTCATGTCTTCCATTAACAATAATCAGAAAATCATCAGCATAGGCAATAAGCTTAATATTTGGATGGTCTGAAAATTCAGAAAAGAGTGAATCGGCTACAAGCAGCCCCAACAGGGGTCCCAAACAGGAGACCTACGGGCATCCCTTAGTAACTGTATGGGTGGTAATACCTGCTACGTCTGTGATTTGAACTGCTTTATTAGAGAGATAGTCACGAAGAAAGTCAGCTAAATGTTCTGGACAATTTAAGTTCCTCAGTGCCTCTATGACGTCAGGCCACCAAAGTCTAACAACGGCAGCCTGTATGTCAAGAGAAATAATAATGCTGCGATTATTATTTTGCCTATCTGTTTAAATTGTAGTTAATAAATCATGTAAGGCATGTTCCGTCGATTTATTCTTGGTAAAGCTGTACTGTTTGTTTGAAAGCAAGTCATGCCTGGCAAGAAAGTACTGCAGTCGTATCAAGATTGCCTTCTCCAGAACTTTACCTAGACCAGGCAAAAGACAAATGGGTCTATATGATGTTGGTAATGCTGGATCCTTTCTTTTTCAAGAACAGTGCGACCTCAGAAGTCTTAGTACTTTGAGGAAAACGTTTGAGGTGCCAATAGGCATGAAGAAAAGCTGCTAGTAAAACTGGAAATTTGTTAAAGATGATTCTAATTATTTGGTTGTCTACACCATGTGGTCCAGGTGCTTTTCGTATGTTCAAGTTTCTTACTATAGAAAAATTTACGTCGTGTGTCAGCTTGTTCTGATGTGTCCTCATCAAAAGAATCATCTTCAAAGATGTTAGTCAGAAGATATTTCGTAATTTCTTGCTGAGTGGAAGCTGTTGGCAAGATCGAAGCTGGGAGAGAATGAGGATGGAAAACCCTATGAGTTGCAGTTTTGTAGATTCTGCTAAAACGCTCTGAAACGTTGATGCAACGTTTCCTCCAAGAGTTTCGTTTTGCTTGTATTATTTTGCGTTTAAAATGAGCTTCTTCTTTTTTGTAATTTGCTAAGAGCTGTTGCCTCTGAGTTGAAGATTTCTCCCCTTGAGCTTGTCGCTTAAAACGTCTGAGATTTCGTCGAAGTTGCTGAAGCTCTGGGGTCCACCATGCAACCTGTTGATGTGGTTTAAAGTATTTAAATTTGAAGCTGCGATTGCAGGCAGCAGTAATATTTTCTATGAGATTATTATAAGCTTTGTCCAAGTCACCTTTAGTAAAAGCTGTGTCAAGTTGAAGGCAAAGGGATCTAACAGAAGGAGCCAAATGATTTATAAATTTATTTTGGTTGCCTGATATTGTCTTGAATCTGCACTTTGAAAATCGAAAGACTTGTTTATTAAATATAAATGTAATTATTTGATGGTCACTGGAACTAAGAAGATCATGTCGGACGCGCCAATTTTGTAAGTACTGAACCGAAGAGTTGTTGCACAAGGTCAGGTCGATCCAACCCTGCGCTCTTGTGGTACGAAAGGTGGGTGGATTGTCTGGGTTGTTGAGAATGTGTAAGTGATGAGAATATGAAAATTCCAATACTGCTGTTCCTCTCACATTGTCATTGAGTGAACCCCATAAAGTATTACCAGCATTAAAATCTCCAGCTACAATTATATGCTGAAAAGGAGTTGATTGTAAGAAGTCAAGTTCACACAAATCGTTGTCCAAATCGTTGGTGGAAAATAAGTCGAGGAAACCAATAAAGATTCGCCTGCAAAGCTGATAAACGCAGAGACCACATGCTGTGACACCAGAAATGGAGTCAATTGTATTGTACCAGTAGTTACTAGTACAGATAATTTAGAATGAGAGTAAAAAGCTTGAAAACAAGGTGATAGTCTTGGAATTGAATCATGAACAATGTATGGTTTTTGCAAGAGGGCTATGTGAATATTGAGTTCTTTGATGGTCTGAAGAATTAATGAAGATGCAACTCTGAAACGTTGTAAATTGCATTGTAGAAAATTTGTAATACTCTCTGTGCACAATAAAGTGTTTGTTGTGTCAGTTGAAAGTAGCTGTATCATTTAAAGACTTTAAGCTTCTTGTTGAATTTTCTTTTTCAGTGCCTCTCGATATGTAGGGTAATTGCTAGTGCTAGCTGAATGAGCTAAATCGTGAGTGGAGCCGCTATGTATATTTGACAGCTTGCAGTTTACACACTGTTCTCGCTCTTGACAGTTTTTGTTGGTATGCGCACCTGCGCAACGCGTGCAAGTGGGAGGTGTTTGACAGTTGCGAATGGAGTGTCCCAGTCCTTGACAATTATAACACCTTAGGAGTCGAACGTATCTTCGAAAGGTGCACTTAGCGAAGCCTAAGTATAAAAAGCCAATTTCCAGGATCTCCTCAGCGTATGTTGAATCAAGTTTTACTAGCCACTTGTTTTACCGTCGCGACGTGATTCCGGAGATATGGGAAGAACTTTAGCCGAATGAGACTTTTTTTGAGTTTTGGAAGGCCTGGACCAATGTTTCTGCTTGAACATTCACTGGAACTCCAAAAATCAAGATCTTCGTTGTCAATGGTTTTGGTTCCTTAATTCGTAAGGCTGTTTTCAGAGAGTCCTTGTCTTGAATTGCCTGTTTTAAAGTTGTCAAATGTTCCTTTGTTTTACAGCGTATCAATATGCTGTTAGAACGAGTGGGTCTGATCTGCTCTATAGGAAGAGCTAAGTGTTCGATGTCCAAGTCATTCGCCAATTGAGACTGATTGCTAACAGATTCACGGGAAGAGTCTTTGGCAGAAATTAAGAGAACGCTAGCTAAAGATTTCTTCTAGGTTTCTTTGGACCCTCCTTAGTAGCGGGAGTAAATTTTGTTGATACACCAAGCTCTCGTGTGTGTTCCGCTAGCTCTGCGTCAGTATGGTTATCCCTAGATTTATCAGTAACTCCAGTAATAGGTTACGCTGTGTCAGCGTGTTGTAAGCCAGAGAATGGAGGCGAATTTAAAAGTGATTCTAGCTTTGCCTCTAGTTGAAATAATCTGTTTTCCAAGGATGTGTTTCGCTCTTCCAAGGAGGATACTCTTTCCTTGAAACTTTCCTGAAAGCCCTCTAGATGTGCAATGTAGAGTTCTCGTTCTCTCTAGTGCTGCCTCATATTGCTAACAAATTTCTTAAGCTTGTTAGTATCCCTGTTATTTAATTTAAGCTTAGATTTAGAGTCCACCAAAAGAGTTAAAATGCTACCACAGGCCGTGTTTATGAAGAAAGGGTGATTATCCGATGTAAGATTCGAAGTTGAACCGTTCACAGAGCTGGGGGTTGATTCCCATAAAGGTACTATGGAATGTGCCGGCGAAATTGATGCAATGGAAGTAGACGTAGAAATGTTAAGTGAAAATTTTTGTAAAACAGGCTTTTCTGCATACAGAGTCGCTATGTTAGGTAATCGTTTTACAGGCAAAGAAAAAAATCCCCGAATACAAGTCGAAATAATACACTGCTGAAATAAATGAAGAGAATTTTCATATTTCATCTATGATCTCCAGAACTAATGGACAGATTTTAATAAAACTTGGTCTGAACATAGTTTGATATCAAACAAAATAAGCATTCAACAGTTGTAATAGACAAACATGTTCATGTGTCTCATCGGAGTCTGAAGGTCTGAAACAGCGGTTGCAGAAGACAAAAGAAATGGGTTTATAGGTGGTATGGTCCCATCTTACAGCCATACAGGCCTCACAGCGTGATGTCATACTGGAAATAAGGCAATTTATCAGTGCCTGTGGCAATTGGTCCCACTCATTCAGCAATGCTGTTTTCAATTCCTGGATGGTTTTCGGAGGGGGTTGCGAGTTGCAGTTGCCCTTCACAGAACGTCCCAGGCATGCTCTATCGGGTTGAGGTCTGTAGACCTGGCTGGCCAATCCATCCGGCGAATATCCTCTTTCTCGAGAAATTCGTCGATTAGAAGGGCTCTATGTGGCCTCCCGTTATCGTCCTGTAAGATGAACTCGGGGCCCACTGCACCCCGGAAAAGGCGAAAATAGGACTCCAAGGCCTCATCCCTATACCTCACATCAGTCACAGAGCCTCTGTCAAAGACGTGGAGAGGTGTGCGGCCATCCAACATGAAGCCTTCCCAGACCATTACACCGCGATAATTGTTGATTTCGAGCACACTGGAGGGTAGGTAGCGGGTCCCTCGCTCTCTCCATATGAAAGTACGGCGAGAATCGGTGTTTAGGCTGAAACGGGACTCGTCGGTGAACAGAACGGTCGACCGTTGCTCCGTACTCAAATCACTATGCTGCCTGCACTATGCTACAGACTCTCCTGTCCGTAGACGTGAGCGGGACACAAACTGGTAAACAACCCTCTCTTATGCAGTGTTTTGGAAACAGTCACTCTTGTTAGACGGGTTCCTGTGGCTGCATACAGGTCCCGAGAGATATGAGAAGCTGTAGGCTCTCTGTTACGTCTCGCTACAATGGACAAAGAGCATTCGTTTCTGGCCGTCGTGTCTCTTGGACGACTTTGCCCAGGCTTTCTTTCGATGAATCCAGTATCACTTAATTGTTTCCATAGGTTAAACGCGACGCTGGGCGTTAAATCAAACTCTCTGCATATCTGGACTTGTGATTGGCCTGCCTTTAGCCTCCCCACAATTCGCCACCTCATTCCATCATCTAAACGTTGGTGGTTACTCAATTTTACTGTTCCAATGTGAATTTAACCGATTGCTGCAAGAGAACACCAAGAAATTCGCCGAGGTGTGCTAGCGAACGGAATTCGTCTCACTCTCCAGACTCTTATAAAGCCTGTTTTTCTACTAGCTTCGTCTACACACACGTGAACGCTTACGTATTTGCCGTACAATATTTGCATTTTTATCTAGAAGCAGTGGGTTTTCCTTCAGTTCAGTTCTTTTCATGCAATTCAATAAAATATGCAAATTCTCTTAATTTATTTCACTAGTGTACAATACTATTGAAATACAAGGAAAAGTAGGAACGTTTTGCAGGAAGGAACCAGCGAACCAGGAAAACAATTAAATGCTAATTAACAATAGTCTAATTATGAAATTAAACAATTTGAAAGGCAATTACTATAGAAACGACCTTAAGGTACGCAATGGCATCGAAATTAAAAAGATCGGTAAGTGACATCAAGTAGCACTAATGACTAAAATTTTACATTAAGGCTATGTAGTTATATAAGAAAGAACCAAGTCAATGCGGCTAAATGTTAAGATTAAATCAAAAGTATAAACTCTAGAGAAAATAATCAGCACGTGAAAAAATACAACTGTAATATAATGTCGAAAATCAGTCACAAATTACGGAAACTATTTGGAGAACAGTACTGGGGAAAGTGGTGTAAGTGAGCTTCCCTTGCAAGTCAAAACACAAAATAGGTGTAATTGTAACAAGAACTGATAAAAACAAAATACAGGCTGCTTTTTAAGTACATGTAGTTAGGCGTACTATAGAATACAATTATAAAAATCTACTTTAAAAGAGAAATAAACACTGTAAAGTTTAAAATTAAGCAATGCCAAATCAAAACAGTGTCAATGGACGCCAACATGCAATGTTAACAAAACTTTAAAAACGTCAGTAAATAAGTAATACTTATCCGAAACGCACAAGTCTCAAATCGTTGCTATCCGTACGAGCAAATAATAACAAAAAGCACACCTGCAGATCACAAGAAACACACCACCTGGCACTAAGAGATGTTAAACACACACTTTCGTTTCACAATGCTGTGATACTATGGCTTAATCCAAGAAACACCGTAACTTCATCAAAAATGCCTCGAATTTCAAAGGATTTTCATCAGCAGAAACAATGACACTCTTTGCATACAAATTCAAACACCAAACTGTCCAGACAATCCAAAAGCACAAAATAAAACGCGAAAACACAGAGCCAAAATGAAGGCAGCCAATACTGTCGAAAGTCAAAGTTAGTTTTAAAACTTAAGCTGACTGTCATTTTTCAGCCCCGCGCTGAGAGGCAAATTTCAGTCTCTTCTTACTACTTCAAAGTACGGATCTTTGCACATGATACCGTCGGTAGCCGATTTTCTAAGTCGCTAAGTCTGGAATTTTGCACGTTCACACTCATCTGTTCCTACGCTCCTTAAATATCGGGTTCAGCTGATCATCATGTACGAAGCCGCCATTCTCGTTTTCTTCTTTATATAGCTCAACTCTCTCTAATTCAAAGCAGAAGCTTAATACTAAACAGCGTTCTCATCACCACTCAAAACAAGTGGCTGAAGAACACTTTCAGCCGCCCATCTTCAACAAAATCTATCTCTTTTTTTTTTCTTCTTCATTTTTGCTAACTCCAAACTAGCAGCTCACGAAACTCCCACCATCCAACTCCAAACAACCACTACATCAAGGAAAACCAAAGTCCCCTATTTCACTGACCAATTTCCTGTTAAGAAATCCATGCATAGAAAAAATCGAGACCATATTTACAATATAATATACCTTTTTCAAGGATTTATTTCATCACATTCTAGATGGCCCTGTCAGGTCCGGGAGACTTTTTAATGTTAATGCACTTAATGATTTTCTTGACTATGTGTGAGTCGGTTAATTTAATAAAATGAGAGACAGTATCAGAAATTTCAGGTATTTGAATAAAGTTACTGACTTCAAGTTTAAAATTTCAATTGGTCAGGAAGATATTAGGAACAAATTAATCAGCAAAATGTTCAGCAAACGCATGAGTTGGTGCCAAAATACGAAAGATTGTACAACCTTTAATGGTACAGCTTACTGCCAGAAAGGTTTCTGAGAAGTTTCTAAGACGAACCATCTGAAATGCTTATTTTTTACATTTTTTATCTCAAAATGTTATTATGTTCTTGAATCTTGTTTTAATATTTTTTCTTCACTCATTTTACTGATAGCAGTTTTGTACTTTGGGTTACGAAAGTTAGGCCACATTCGTTTTCTTTTGATACAACTAAGAAGCCGCTATTGAATGTACTGATAAGCTGTCTAATGTACTCAGGAGGTCATCGACTGTTACGATTAGCACTTCAGAAGACGTAAGAATAACTCTGTAAACCAGATTTTCCAGTTTCAATGCACGATAAACTGTTTAAAATGTGAAAAATGAGATGGAAAAGTTTATAAGAGAACTTGCCATCAGTTATTTTTCTTGAGAGAGCATTGGTTGAGTTCTCCGTATGAATATAAGTAGCAACTGGTAAATGATTGGAAGAAAAGCGATTAGCAGCGTGCGACACAAATCTCCGTTAGTAAAAAATAAGTCCAACGTGATTGGATGAAATTTGTTATCGGGACAAAAGTGGAGATAATTGGGAGGTATAAATAATAATTCACGTTGCATTAATAAATAATTTTGCTATTTTCACAGGTTATGATGCAATTCCATAGTTTAATCTTAAAGGCCCACCAATGGCCGAGTAGTTCAAACTGCTAAATACTGGTAGTTCGATACGAATTCGAACTCTGGCGAACAGGGTGGCAGCATGAGTGTTCTCGTGGTTTTCCCCTTATATAACATTAATACAAGGTGGTTTCCTTCAAGGAGTCCATCATAATCGCATCGCTCCTCGCAGACCGATAATCCTCATGTATTTTGCTGTATTCATTTGACTTAACTTAACTTTTAGGATTAAAATTATGGTTTACGTCAGTAGTGATAGAGTTATCAAAAGTTTCGCTAAGATGATAATCTCTAAATGTTTCCCTTGGAGATCTGGGCAGCTGAAAAACTTACGTTTTCAAATTTGAAGACATTGATGTAAGCAATAAAAGTTTCATAGCATCCACTATTGTCCTTTCGTATTCCCTCGTAGGTCGACTGAGGTTTAACTTCGTGCTGGCTAGGCTTGTATTTCGAGAGTCTCGACACCGAGGAAACATAAGTTGTTTCCCTTGACTGAAACCGTCGATCATTGGGTCGTAGGTTCAGGCTCGGCAGAACCATCCTGGTATTGTCTTGTCTGATCCTTGGCAGTGGAGTCGCTTAATATTAAATATTAAAATGTTATCCTCGGGGAATAACCTCCGTCAGTCGGATCGGGAGATTGCAGTAGTCATTGTTTAGACAGCTTTTTGGGGATCAGTTGTGCCTGGTTGCCTTGACTTGCGTTATTTCAAGCTCGGCTTCACTGTCTCTCGCTTTTGGGTAGCTGAAGGGGGACTAATGTAGTATGACCTAGGCCCCACTTTGGCGGCAAGTTGACCACTTGGTCGCCTCGACGTTGACAAAACTAGCTTGATTTTGTTGTCTTTCACCTTAAATATACTGGGGCTGAAGTATTAGATGTCTTTGATTTCCGACTTTCAACGTGGTTTTCTGTCTGCTGCCCCGAGTTGATCAGCGGGACCATGCTCTCTTGGAACGCCCTGGAGAGGAGTGTAATTGTATAAATGTATTAGCCTAGGTCTGAGCTCCATCACTAGCGTACTCTACTGTCCTTTTGTATCATTAGAAAAAATACTTGTTACCACAGATAATACAGAAAAACAAGATCAAAATACTAAAATACAGAAAGACAAATTAAAGACTCTAAACTAATCTATCACAAGAAATTTTGTAACAACGTAACAGCAGCATAAAGGCGCAGCTTTTTAAATGGTGTGTTATAAAGTCTTTCTGCCAACTACTGTTACTTCCTAACGCTTTACTAGAGTTAGCAAGATCTGATATAGATTTTGGTGCAAAAATCTTCCTGAGTATGTTCGCAGAAGGCAGCAAAAGAGACGATACCACAGAAAATAGCAGAAAAAAGGTAGGTATTTTCCATAACAAACCGGTAAACCCTGAAGAGTAAAGACCGCGTCTCTACTCCCAATGGTATGAGCATGGTGATTTCGCACTTGATAAGTAACAATGGAAGCCAGATGAAATTGCCAATCCTTTCATCAAAATGCCGAATCACTATCACCCAGAACTCATTATAGCACTGTTGGGTTCCTCAGTCTGTTTTGGCGAAAGTAAATGCTGAGGATTTAGTGAACTGTTAAGCGACTTATCGCTGATTTCAAATAACTAAAGCGGTAGACTCAAGAAGGGTTAACTACCCTTTATTTCACTCAAAATAAGATGAACAGTTGGCCCCCTTCTCGGGCTTACAACAAAGCCTCCACTTGGGCTTAAGCTCAGAATAAAAAATAAGAACTAAACTAACTAAAAGAGACTTAGCCGAAGCTAACACAAATATTTAACGCAGTTGGCCCTTAATTTCAACTAGCCGGCGAATATCAAAAGGCACGTCATATGCGGCTGAGCGTAACAGCTTCAAGAAAGATTAAGCCCAAAGGCAAACACGCGCTAATCAGGATTACTTACGAAGTAAGTTGAACTTTCCTTAAATTCTACTTGTCTCTCATTTACATTCAACGGGATCTTAGAAATTCATTCTGGTTGGGAGTTGTAAGTGAAAACGATAACCGATGGGAAAGCACATTGAAATTAAAATATACCTTACAGCACTTCCCATTCCTTGCAGGTGATTGCCTCATTTCCCTTCTAGCACAGGTTTGGCTTGGTTTATGTCATTACGTCAAAGTCAGAAGGGCTCTCTGCCTTAGGGGAGGAATTCCTTCGTGGAGGACTTTCTAAAGGATACTGACTCGTATACACGTTACACATGGGGAAAACCATGAAAACGCCCATACAGCCAGCGCGTTCGCGGGATTCGAACCTCGGTCCGAACTACTAGTGTTTAGCGACTTTACCGCTCGGCTGCTAGTGCGCTTCCTTGTAGCGCAGAATCTGTTACTTCACATTTTTCTTAAAGAGAGGAAAATAACTTGCTACTATCTCAGCATATCGCCCTATTTGCCTCCTACCAACAATAGGCAAGGTGCTGGAACGTATAATAGCCGCGATCTAAATCTGCTATCTAGAAATCTGTGGCACTAAGCATTCTAATTAGTACGTTCGAAGATTTCGGATCCCATTCTGTTACAGAACATGCAATACATGTAATACACATGATATACTCGAGGCTAAACCTGATAAATGGTAGAACAGTAGGCAGAGCAGTATCAGATCATTTAATATTCGGGGAGTATTTGCTTTGGTTTGATTTAATTTAATTTGATTTAAGGTCGAGACGCCAATCCTTCTAGTCAAATCAGTTTTTAGCCATAATGTCGAAGTGGCACCATTTTAGGCAACAATAAGGAAATACCTAAAATCTAGATACATCTATCATAGAAATTTTGAAGGGATACAACTATCTCTAATTTAATTAACTTAACTCAGTAGAATCCCTTTTAACCGGCAACAGTGGGATTTCGGCGATTCCGAATTAGAGATTTTTCCGGATAAGTAAATATGTATATCTAAAAATTATTTATTCAAATTTTCCGATGCCATTTGTAGAAACTGCATCGTGCGATGGCTGTTAATTGTGTTCTTTTATCTATCGGTCGCAACTAAATAAATACCTAACTGAATACTGAAAACTCTACATATTAGTGAAAATTAAATTCGTACACATTATTTTATGTTTCAGAGAAAGAGTTTTTAAACAGTATTTTAAAATTACTATATGTATTGTATAGTTTAGTGTTCTTGGCTAGCAACTATTAGACATACTTGAAAATCCGTTAGCGACTTATCGCTAAGAGTAGAAGATCAGTACAACATAGGAAGGGTGTGAAAGGCCCTTTTATTGAACTGAAATATTTACAGATGGCACTGTCTTTCTGCATACAAATCCACCATCCACTTGTGGTGACAAAACTAAACACAATGATACACTAAACTAAATTTAAACAAAAGCTAGCAGTTCAAGACTACACAAATTAATCTAACCTACCTGGTTAACTCAGAAGCCTACACCGGCATAATATTAAATATTAAACTTCGGCAGCAAGAATCCGAAGCCAAGATTTAGAATTCCAACAGCTGGTAGAAACATCAAAGTGCGCATTAATAGAGAAACATGATCTGCTTAATCTTTTCGCTACTTGAGTTTAAATAGACTCTCGTTCACCATAACTCGTTTACGTTCAGGCGAGGAAACTGGAAATGACAGAAAAGGCTAACAAATCAAAATAACGATTATTAAAAACAATATAAACCTCACAATATTATTACATGAAACTTACATATTCCTTAATGAGATTGGATATAATTTCGAAGGCTCGCTTGTTTGAAAGACTGTAGCCATAGTTTTAAAAATTGGCTGTGTATACAATGAATCTGCATTACACTGGTGTGCAAAAATTAAGGACGAGACGGTTTTTTCAATATAACTTTGTACAAAAGCTTTCAAAATCAACACATTTAATACCGTAAGATCCCCAATACGTAAGGACATGAGTAATGTAAGCAACACTTACTAAAAGAGAAATCAGAGGGATAAAAAGAAGCTTTATTGAAAAATTAGCATTTAGCGCAATGCGACTGAAGGCCGAAACATCCCTGTGATGGGTGTCCAGCAAGAAACATCCGGTCTTTAATAGGGGATATGATCTCCCCTGACTGCTAGGCAGGTTTCACATCATTTGTGCATGCTGGATATGTGGTTGTTAATGAGCTGTTGAGACACTGCTGCTCGTTCCTCTTGTAGCAGCAATCGCAGTTTCGGAATCGTTACTGGCGATAAGTTACGTGCTGCCACGGGTCTCTCTAGTACGTTCCGTAGATGCTTGACCGGATTTAGATCCAGAGACCTTGCGGACCAATCCATGTGTTCAATATCTTCACTCTCCAACAGCTCTTCAACAGTAACTGTGCGATGAGGTGGAGCGTTGTCGTCCATGAAGAGGAACTGAGGACCCATAGCCCTTGTGAAAAGACGCGTGTAAGGAAGAAGAACCTCGTTACAATAGCAGTCCCAGGTGACGAACCTCCTTGGGAGATATGAAGGTCGGTCCGGCTACCAAGCCATTATGTCTGCTCGAACGAGAACTCCGCGACCTCCAAAACAGTCCCTTTTGATAATGTTGAAGGGCTTATTGCGTGTTCCCCGCTCTGTACAGATGTGTATATGTCTAGAATCGCAACTCAGACTAAATCTGCTCTCATCTGTAAAGAGTACTCGTCCCCATTCATTGTCTCTCCAATTACGGTGTTCCCGGCACCACAGAGAACGGCTTCTCCGATGGGCAGGCGTTAGAGGTACACACCGTACAGGGCGTTGTGAAAACAGACCCCCACCGTGCAGTCTTCTGGCCACGGTAAAACGCGATATCGGTCGTCCAGTCGCCTGTGTGGTGTGTCTAGCGATTTCTCCCGCTGTCTGCCACCTGTTTCTTCTGGCCTGTAACGCAATGTACCGGTCATCTGCGGGTGTGGTTCCTCGTGGACGACCACTACTAAACCCCCGGATAGCTGTTCCTGTAGTTTGAAATTGTCTCCAAAGTCGTGAAACAATGCTGTGAGCAATTCCGAACTCTGAAACCACACTTGTCACACTGCGGCCTTTCTCCAACTTCCCAAAGATTCGAACTTGGGTAAAAGCATCCAGATGTCATCTAACAGATTGATTATTCGCCATTTCTCGCTGAGGCAGCAACTCGGTGTGATTTTAACTGCTATACGGCGTGCAATCTCTTTGCCAGAAATACTGGTCTTACTACTCAGACAATCCCCCATTACGTCTACCTGCATATCTGCGCATGTGCTACCGTACATCACCTTACTTAATCTCCTGATTGGTCTTTCTGTCCGCTCTGCCTCTTCGTTTAGCTGATATGCTAATTTTTCGACTTCGTCCT
>KK120747.1:1623577-1679048 GCA_000611955.2 Stegodyphus mimosarum | reverse complement strand
AAAAAAAAATAAATAGATCAAATAAATTTTTAAAAATATACAGTTATTAAATTATAGCTATAGAATAGGGTCTGCCCCTCAAATATAAATTAAGTAATAATTAGTGCTGTACCGAGTACTCGGTCATTTACTACTCGGCCGAGTACCCAGTAATTGGTTTTAAAAAGTTCCACTGATATGCTCATGAAGAATTTTGCATTTATTGAAATGAAAACATGAATTTGAAGCATATAATCATAAATTCTATTTCAATTTGAAATGTAACTAAATATTCACCACATCGACAAACATCGAACATCATAGACAACATCGAACAAATCATAGACAAATTTTAAAATATACTCTGAGAAAATGTGCTATTAGTTAGTATACAGAACAAATAGATTTTTAAAATCAATACACTGGTACTTACGTTATCAGTAATTAAACATCAGAAGACAGAGCCGTATGAGGACTTGGCGAAAAAGGTGGCCGTCAGGGGCGCAACTGAGTTTGGAGCGCAAAACAAAAGAATAGAGAGCCGGTTGAGAGTTACAGGCTATTTTTTATTTATTCTTTACTTGACTAAATACTTCTAGTTGACCATTGTAGTTAGTCTCCAGGAATTAATACCGACTGTCACTAGCCTTTTTACGTCTCCTGACCAATTAGACAAAGACACGTATTAGTACGCGTACATCACATACTTCCTACTGAGCAGCTGGTTTGTCTATCTAAACAGTCTATACAAACATCCGTGGATGATCGCATGCTGAGATGTGAAAAATAAAATATAACTCGATATTTTTCTTAAAAAATCATCTATACTTCTAGTTTAATCAACTGAATTAAATATGTCTTCTACAAGTAGTTTCATGCGAAACTGAAACAGAAAAATACTAGTGAATATCAAAATAGGAAATCGAGAAGCAGTATACATGTAATGATAATTATAAAGTTGACGTTAAATTAGAAAATATTGATAAGTTGGTAACAGTAACAAAAAGACTGAAAGATATATCGAACCGAAATAAACCGATATTTTTTTTCGGTTCAGTTCCGGTTTTCGTTCCGACCAAAATAACGGTTTTTTCCGGTTTTCGGTTCAGTTCCGGTTCGAAGCCCTGGTTAAAAGTACCGGATTCATGACTTCGCATGTATTATATTACATATATGTTGGTTAAATCAGTGTAAATTAAAGGTTAAAGCTTTAATCTAACTTAAATTCTGCAGCTGTGGGTCCCTGTTCCAGCTGAGTTAAACACCTTCTATCAGCACTTACAATCAACTTCTGTAAACCTTCATAAAGCTGGCTTCTTATAAGACTGCCTTTTTTGCATATTTCTTGACATGAAAGCGCGATTGGCTGTTACCTAACATATTTGAATACTTCCATCTACCTCTGCAGCGAATTGCATCCTCTTCAATTCTGATTGGCTTCCAGAAATTAGCATTTTCCTTTCCGCGCTTAACTTTTGGAAATGAGTGTATTTTCTAGAAACAGTTTTTCTTCTTTTCAATATTCTTAGTGCTAGTAGACTGTCCTGAATCCAGCACCTCTGAATCGTCACTTTTCCGCTTAATCGATCCTAGCCATTCTTCCATTTTGAAAATCTAGCTTTGTTTTATAAGTTTATGGCAAATATTTAAATGCACAATATATTACGAGTTCTTCAAAAACAAACGACGATATTTTCAAATCACGTAGAAAAGTAAGGAATACAAAGCAACAAGAAGACAAATATCTGCTGTTAGAGACAGCAAATCGATGCAAAACGTTATTCTCATTGAAAATGGAGCAATATGAGCCCGGAAATGGCGACATAAAGTGCTGACATACATATCGATAAACTCTAAGAGAATTAATGAGGCACTCTTGTCTTTTTTATGGGAACTTATTTTTATTTCAAATTAAGTACAGTATCATTTCTATCACTCCTTTTAAAAACATCATTTAAGGCCAATTTTGTTATGTCTGCGACTAAGAGAATATTTGTGAAACGTAAAACATGAAAGAACCACGAAAACTGCCATGCAGATGGATCATTCGCGTCTTGTTAAAGTCTATAAGCGGCTATTGACCTTTAACAAAGTTCAGATCGCGAAAATCTACGAGTGTGAGGAAAAAAAACTCAATGAGAATGGTGAGGTTTTAATTTTCGAACTTAATAGTTACAAATACTTTGCTGCTTTGGGTACCACCTATTTTTCTCTTGTGTACCACAATGGTACGCGTACCACCGGTTGAGAATCCCTGAGCTAGAGATGTGTTTATTTTTAATAACGAACACAAATCGTATTACGCAAAAGAGCTCAGATGATCTCAGAAACATATTTTTGGGCAATAGGAATAGAAATCGAACAATAGGAACTCGACGAATGGTATTTCTAGATAATTTTTTTTTTTTTTTTTAAATTTCGATGGCCTGAACTATTTTTGCGAAACTCATGTATAGGACCAAAACAGTAGCGAACCTGGTGGCAGCAGTAGTAGTTCGTTTCGTTCTTGTTTTGGTAGCGGAAATATTAAGTTTAAAATATTAAGATGCTTATTGTGTGTGAGCTGTTGCGTTTTGTTTTAATGCTAAGAGAATGTAGGACGTTATTCGTTTAGCAGAGTTAAAAATGTCGACTTTCTAATTTTCTTCTCATAATGCACACGGAATTTTTTTAGGTTTTCAGGATAATGTCAACAATGAATACAATGCACACTCGCGATGCGATCCGTGTTAAAGTTAAGGTAAGGATAACTGATCGGAGATGTAAAATTTGTATATATCTTTCAGTTATATGTAATAGCTACTGAAGTAAGTGATGTTTGTGATTTCATGCTTCTTTTTTTAAGTTTGAATTACAGGTGTTCTGCGAAAGCTTTTGTGAGTTTATTTAAATAAATGATTAATTTATAACCTTTTAACATTTCAGTGTTGTAATCTTCTTGCGTTATCAATTGTTTCTACATAAATCAAACAGTTATCCTTTTACCTAAGAAAATGTCGTTACGTCTTAAAGAGCAGTAAAGTAGAAACCAGAAAAATATTTTCTGTAAACGTTAGAAATTTCATATTTTTATTCATCCTTTCAAGTAAAACAAATGTAGCTTAAATTTTTTTATGACAAATATACGTTGAATCATTCTTTTCTATTCAAATTTATTTTTGCGTAACACAATCTGTGAGTGAAATTTTTTAATACTCTTAGGTTTTGTTGTTCTTCATTTTATCGTTATCAGATATGTAATCATCCTTATAATTTCACTGAATCAATATGATTAATAGTTAAATGATTTGGAAACAAAGAATGAATATAATTTTCAGAATTTCTTGCAAATTTTAGTTTCACACATTAATTTCAACTTTGTATGTGTGTTATTGTTAAAATATTTTAAATTCAGTGCTGTTATGACGTACACTATTTGGAAATACTTGCAGTTATGTTTCAGATAGAGGTATTAGCTTTAAAATTGGTAAACAGTTTCTGAAGTTTGGTAGATTTCTCGCTTTGATTTTCTGTCAGTCTAAAATCAGTGTTAATATGAGGCTGAATTTTGCCCAGTTTTAAATTTTAATATGTATTGTACATTTATTAACACTTTAATTTATTTTTTTTTCAATATGTAAAGGCTCAAATATGCTTTAGCCCACTGCTTGGATAATTTTCTTTGGTATAGCTTGTTTCCTAAAAATTCCTTTTTTGTTGAAAGAAAGTTTTTTTTTTTTTTTTTTTAAGTAGGTGTAATTACAGAACATTTCCAAGTGTGTAAAGTTTTGTAGCGTAAATTTCTATTTTTGTGGCTACTGTACCATTTAAGACATCTGAAATATATATGTATGGTTAGCTCACATGTAACTCTAGGCATTTTAAGTAATAAAAAGTTAAATGTACTGCGATACCTTTAAGTTATGCAATACCTGGGACCAGTGAAAAGTGTGTAAATCAGTATCTAAAGTAGAGGCTATGAAATTATTTTGATGCTGATGGCTTTATTAAATTTAATAAACTGTAATATCTGAATTTATAATTATGATAATGGAAAAAATCGAGAATATCAAACTGTGTTCTTTGCTTTTCTGTACCAAAGAATAAAACAGTGACTGCACTTCATAAATAAATGTAGAACTTGCTGGGAAACATAATTATAATTTAAGAATAATTATTTTGAATTCATGCATATTATTTCTTTAAAGCTAGTTCTAATACATAGACAGAGCAATGTTTTGTTCATCAGAATTTTCTAAATTACTGACAGTTCCAAATGCAAATTAATTGCAAGCATAAATGTGTGAAATAAAATAACGAGCTTCATAACACTGAGTTTCTGTACTTTTTGGGGGGGCCGTACATAAAGTATTAAATGTACATTCTTTAAAGAAACATTTATTTAAAATTGTAAATACAGTTATATTTCAAAGAGAGGTTATTTTCAAATAGCATTATATCTAAGTTTTTTTTTTTTTTGTGGTCTGGCGCATTCATTTTGCCATATTTGGAGATATTAGCAGAGGAACTGGAAGTATTACTTTCTGTTTAAAACATAAGCTTGTAGAGTCATTAGGTTATTTAGAAGCAGGAGATGTGAAATATCAGCAACGCCTTCGCCTGCATTCGAACCATGGACCTCTGGAATACGCGCCCATCGTGCTGACCACTACACCACGAAGGCATACGAAGAAGGTGGGAGAAATACCTTATGAGCATACATCAAAACCAGATTTGTATTGTGCATAGATTATTTGCAGGGTGAAAATGCGCTTTAGCCCACTGCTTGGCGATGTTTTGAAAATTGCCAATTTGGCGCATTTCTGCGAAACGTCTTTGCAATTGAAACCTTCCCGACACGCTCCGCGAAAACCTATTGTAAACAAAACATAGAATTCTAAAGCATAAATTAGTATGGAAACTGTTGCCACAAAAAGATAATAAAATAATATGCAAAACGAACATTATGATCATTAAAATATTTGTCAGTTAGGTTTAAATTAATTATTTACATTTTATGTTGTAATACTTACACATTTTATGCCATTACATAACCTTCCCGACACGCTCTGCGAAAACGTAACCAAAATGGCATCGAAGAAAGAAGGAATTTTTTTTAAAAGGGTATTAAAATTACAAACGATACCATGTACACACCGTTCCGTTTTAACTTTAAAAAAAATCTGCGAATTGCACAATGTAGGCAATGTGCACAAATGAACAAAATAAGCTAAAATAACGAAAATAAATTACAAGAAAATGCCATGTGCACAGCATTCCTTTTAAACTTAAAAAAAACTTCAGAGAATTGCACAATGTAGGCAGCGTACACATGTTATACGGAGTTACCCATGTTGGCGCGTTTATTGCTCATTCAAAAACAATCGTTGCCAAGCAATGGGCTAAAGCACATTCCAGCCATTTGCAGAAACTGGTAGTTTACATTACTGTACACTAAAAAGTAATGATTCAAGTTTTGCTATTTTTAGGTAAAATTCCGGCTCATCCATCTTATAACTCTGTCAAACATTATATGTTAAGATAATACTCTTCAGAATATTACCTATTATGGATATCTATTAAAAGGACAAGATGACAAATGACCTTGAAAGGCAAATATCCATTAAAAGGAATTACTTAAAATTGGAAGAAGTATAAAAATTGGAAATAATGCTTTACCTGCTAATGCAGCTACAGATAATTATGTAAATGTTTGTTCTGAAAGCAATCCTCTGCTATAGCTATATACTTGTTTGATTAATTCAGAAAGTACTTTATACTGATAATTATAAACTAGTGAAAAATTGCTGGCCAACCAAAGTGCAGCATCATGAAAGAAGTATTCAACAGGTGTGCAATTTGTATATGCATAGTTCTTGATAAGACATGTAAATGCTTAGCATTACAGTGCTTATGCAAATTGTGTCAGTGGTGCCACATCGAAGCTGTATAAAAAGGCTGAAGTATAGATTGCTTTAAGTACTCGAATTGTGTTTTCAAATTGTTCCTCTGTATAGGAAGCCTCAATAAACCTTTAAAAGTGGTAGGTATTTGATTAACTTTCCAAGTTTGACAGAGCCCTTTTTGTGTGGGGGGGAAGAGGGGGCTTATGTAGGCTGCAGATTATCCTCCCCAAAAGTTGGTGCTTCATTTAGATGAAATCAAGTTACAGTGATGCAAATATGGAGTCAGTGGTTGCAAGAAAGCTGTAACGATTGCACCACCTCATCATGTCACCCAGTAAAAGGGCAGATATGTTATACACATGTAAATAATGAACTGCATAGCAACATCAAGAACCCTAATGCAAGAATTAAGGTCTTTTGCACAGTAGTGTTTGTCAGCACAGCACATACCATTCAGTGTTTGCCTGTAGAAGAGGAGAATCTTTGTAAGTCATCCACTGGTGCAGTTACCATTGATTCTATACCACAGGCATATTCAACTGCAAGTAGTGTGTTGAATGCCAGAAATGAATAGATGAATGCTACAAAATTGTCTTTTCATGTAACTGTCAAGTCTACTAACATCATCATATTAGTTATATCCAATTCTGGTGGCACCATCAGCAGACATTGTGATTCTTTCATTACACATCATCATACCAATAAATGTATATTTATAGAGCAGAGTGATTTTGAGTTGATACAGAGGAGTTCAATCAGTTGATTGCAGGTTTTAACTCAGTTTATATTCAACAACTGAGAGTTCACAGCAGTATGAAGCCCAGTGACTGTATATGCTGAAGCAGGGAATCTTAGAATTAATATACCTTCAGTGTCATGCAGGTCCATTACATGAGTTGTCTAATAAATACCAAATTCAATTTTCCATAAATTTTTAAAACAGGTATGCAAGGCAGACACATTCGAGTCTTGTAAATCCTGCACTTCAGGAGCCAACATTCACAATTTTATCTTGTTGTGCAATTTCATTTACTTAATGTGGACATTTATTTGTGACATTTTCTGGGACTGATCTGCAGTACCTCTTCGTCTCCAAAGTAACCAGTTATTACTTGCAGAGTATGCATATTTTGAAGAGTTCATTGGCATATGTTTGTAGCAATTTCGAGAGTAAGTCGCAATTTTTGTCAGATTTGTCCTTAGATTAAAAAATTTGCGGTAACAAGAAAACAGTAATTTCAATTAGCTGCCACAGAACTGGAAAAAGTATTTGCAAATTTAGTTTCAGGAATATGAATAAAACAACTGAAAGAGAAATATGCCTCATGCGAAATTTAAAATTGGACAAAATAACAAAAATTCCATGCAGATGTTTGCCTGCTGAAGAAGGGAACCTGTGTCTAAGCGGCCTCAAAATCGGTGGACTGGGTCAAGATAATTTTAATTCCAGTGACATTTCAGTAAAGGATTATTGCTGGGTTTTCTTATACCCTGAAATTAAAGTAGGAATAAATGTCAAAAATCAAATCAAATGCTCACAGATTCGAAAGAGTTGAGACTCTTAACACATGGGAGCTCTTTTGCACTAGTGGTAGAGAATTTGACTCACATTAAACAGACCCAGGATCGAATCCCAAGGTTTTTCCATCTTCAAAGGCATGCGAAACTCGTGTGGTGCAGCACTTCTCACAGGTGCTAATAGATGGCGACGCGAGCAATCAGCTACATGGAGCAATCAGCTACATGGCTGAAGCCACACCTGGAGAACTACAAAACACTTCTCTCCACTGAGGATAAATAACAAAAGTCACACACGCTCCATCTAAACCCTAGGAGCGATACAAATGCCATCAGGATGGGGCCCTCTCAACCATGCATCATCTGGTCCAACTGAAAACACACTCACACTGGAGCTGGAACCACCACCCTCAGCACAACGATCAGTCATATCAGTGCACTGGAATTACAACCTTGCCTACAAACCGGGCTTCTCCTCATATTGCATCAGAAATGCTTGGGAAGGAGATGTGTAACAATCTCAAGAGCAAATCAGTGCTTGCAAATTCGAAAGAGTTGGAATTCGGGAACCTAGCACATGGGAGTGGTAGAGAATTCAACAGACCCTGGATTGAATCCCAGTTACCATCTTCAAAGGCATGCGAGACTCGTGTGCTGCAGCACTTCTCACTGGTGCTAATAGATGGCAACACAAGCAAGCAGCTATGTACCCGAAGCCACCGAGGTTTCTTGCACCATGTGATCGCTACATGTTCAAGCAGTAAGTGTACTGAATGCAGCAGTAATATTGCAATAATATGGAATGTGTAACCTCACATTTCAAGCACATTGGGATAGCATTAGTGTCATCACAATGACTGGTATTACAGCTAAAGTAAAGGATAAAATCTTATGCATTAGTTTATGCAACTAAAATAAAGGATGAAATCTTATGTATTTCAAAATCACTGAAACAACCTTGTATTTGGAGTACATTCATTAAAATGCTCAATCAATTTCGAGGGCAGCTACAGGTCCCTCGTCATCAGGAGAACGGAATTTCTAGAAAGGGAAAGAAACCTCAGTAATGGCTTTTTATATCCTGGGATAGTACCATGTGCAAGGAGGCAACGCCATCTATTGGCAAAAATAATAACTAGTAATTATGTTAATAGAATTTTAAAATGTACGCCAAATACAAGGTTGTTTCAGCAATTTTGATTGTCATATTGGCATGTTTCTCTTTTATTCTTATGTATTTGTTTAAACACTTCTGCCTTTGTGGAATTGCATATCATTAAATTTCATGCACTGCTTTGTCAAATTTTAACATATTTTAGTTATGTTTCTGTCACTTGAGACAAAATGTATTCCTAGAAAGTTTCATAGCATTTGTATCATTAGGGTGACATTCCATTACACCTTAAATGGGATTATTTTGATAATTATTTTATGCAGGAGTGCTATAGAGCACAGAAACCGGGGGGGGGAGAATTGCCATTTTTCATTGAACAGTCAGTCATACTTGTAGGTAAAAAAGCGATGATGAAATTATGCTATCTACTGCTTTTAGTTACTTGGCTTCAGATCTGTCGTTGGAATTGAGTTGAGATTTGTAACTGCTGCTATTTTTCTAAAGTACGTGCTAAAAGATGAATTGGTAACTTAAATAATAATTCTATTTGACTTTTTTTTTACTAAGAACACCTTTAATAATCATTCAATCACTTTGTTTGTTAGCTTAGTAAGATTATCCAAAGGAGACTGAGTTCAGATTCATTTAAAACTTATTAGCTAATATTCAGGAAAGAGACCTTGAATCATTAAAATAAAATAAAAGTTTCTTGTAAAACTATTTTGGAACATTTTACGAACAAGTCTTCCAGTTATGCATATTTTTAGAAGTGGTAAATTGCATACTACATCATTACTAGTAAAATTTAGGTTATGATAGTTTAATAATAGCAAAAATAAGATAAAACTAAATATTAATATTTTTTGTATATTTGGATACACTGGTAATAGCTGCACTAAAATAACAGTAAAAAAGCAATTAAAAAAAAATTGTTAATTTTTTTTTTTTTTTTTTTTTTTTTTGCATGGTATTGTAAGATCTTGTTAGCCCAACTTGTCAGAAACTGGAGTAGTGATTACGGCTATGCGTAAAATTACACAGAAGGGGTTAGAACACACAGTTACTTACAGAACAGGGGTTACACGTAAGAAGGGGTTAGAACCCTTTTTATTTTTATCTTTAAAATGACAAATACGTCTACTTGATGTTCACAAACTGCGCCAATCCGGCGGTAAACGAAAACAGAATGTAAAACTGAAAGTAATAACTAGATGACAATTATCAAACACTACCGATGAGTCTCTGAGATCCTAAACTAACTGTCTTTTTAATTACCGCTGAGATTTCAGCAAGATTTCTGATTAAACAGTTGAAAATTAGCACTTCTGCAAAGCTAGGCACACAGGCCGACACGCGCTGATCTAAATTCTACCGAATAATCTCTCCAGCGTAGCTTCAAAGCAAGACTCTCACACTCTGGTTTCGATTCCTATTTTAATTAAACTAGCTTCTGCTAAATTTGAATAAACTGCGCGTGCTACTAAAATTTACATACTCCGGCACGGGCATTTCTAGGGGAAAAATGAAGGTTAAACACGAAAGATAAACTTAAAACAAATGTTAGATAAAATAAATATAAACCCTACAGTATTAATGTTGTTAAAGAATGCAGAGAATATATTTTATTTAGGTTTAAATATGAAATTTTAATTTATTATAAAACTGAAATAAAATACTTTTTTAATTTAATTTATTTGTTGTATGTTTAATAATAGAAATGTGAAGGACTTTTGGCTCCAGAGTATCGAAGGTTTAGTGTTGATCCTCAAATCACTTCCTTTGAAGTTCTGCAAAGTTTATTAGCAAGAGCTTTTGATATAAAAGGGTAAGTAGACTAGCTTCATGAAAGAGAAAGCTATGCAGTTACCGTATAATGTTTTAATGCCCATAGATGTTTTACTTTATATAGTATTTGTTATGTGAAGCTTTGGATTAGTGTATTAACCCGTTCACGGCAAGCACCTTTGTTACCGAAGTGCTCTCTTGGGACGGCACGTTAACCAGATGCGTCGTCTTGTGGGGACGGACAATTCGCGCTGCTAAGCCTAACTTTGGAAAAAAACTCGTATCAATTAAATTTGTCTTCCAATTTTTGGTACATTATGAGAAGAACATTCAGGCAATTGTCAGAATTAATTTTAAACCTTTATTATAATATTTTCCATAAAAATTTTTATAAAATGTTCATTCTAGAATAATATAATTTTTCCCTTATCCCACAAATAAATATATATGGAAAAATATCTAAATAATCGCAGATTTTTTTTAACACAACACGTAATTAAAATTAAAAATTATTAAAACTGTCTTTCATAAAAATTCAACATGCAAACAACGAAAAGGAAGCAATGTTTCAAAAAAGAGACAGTGTATGATATTCTTTGAAACTTGGGTGTACACAAAGTCCACTGAGGCACGCATGCTGTCACTTCTGTATCTGATACTACATCTGTATTAGAATCACTGTCACTTCCTAAATCAACATAAATATCATCACTCTCATTGGAATAGGAAAAAAACTCATTCAGCATTTGTGCGTATTCTTCTGCGTCAAATAGTGCTTTCATTTTCCTATTTAAAAAAAAAAAGTTTCGTTAAGCGTTTTATCGTTAAGCGATAAAAATATCAGTCTCAATGCTGCAAAAATCTAAAAATAATAAAAAAGACTCTAATTATAGAACATCTACCCCACTATATTGGAATTAAAAAAAATAAATAAAAATAAAACATATTCCCGATCATCGCGAACATGTTCATTTGTTTATATCAAATACGCAGTTAGAGAGCTATTACATTGCTCAATGCCAACAAATTAGCATTTGTATATATTCTTCTGCGATCAGGTACTGCTGCATTCGTTTGCCATTAAAAAGTACATTTTGGTGACGATACAAAATATTCATCTCAATGCCGGAAAAAAATCTTAAAGAGTAAAAAAAAAAAAATCTCTAATGATCGAACATCTACCCCACTTTATCGCAAAAATAAAAATAAAAAGTATTTCAGTACATTCAGAACATGTGCATTTGTTTATATCAAATGACGCAGTTAAAGAGACATTACATTGCTCAACACCCACGAATCTGACTCTCATTCTGAAACAAAATATCAAAAGTAAAAAACATTGCTCAGGAATGAAGGTGAATATACTTAACTTTCAATATATTTCACCATAACAGACATACAGCTACATCTAGCGGAAACAAAAAATACTAATTAAATGTTCTATATGAAAAGTCAAATGTGGTATGCCGGCCATAGAGTGAATTAAATGACGATTCAAATATGACACACCCAGCCGTGAGATAATGTTTGCTGCTGATGAACATATGACATGACCATCATGAACGGGTTAAAACAGAATTATAAAATTTTTGGTATAAAGTCAAAATTATGCAGAATGTCAGTTCACACACTACTGATAACTTTTAGTTTTCGTAGAAAAATAAATGTTATATAAAGAAAATTAAGCATTGGAAATATAAATAATTTATGCTTACATCTATCCATATACACACTGAAGTAAATTTATTATAAAATTAAGTATTATAATTATTAAAGTTGTTTAACTGTAGGGCATTTAAAGGCGATTATGATCCATTTCCATGACATGTCCTCCTAAGCATATATCTCTAATGTGATATGAATTTTGAAACTTGAGGTAAAATGATTTAAAACTTTTTTAATAAATCTTATGAAATGTTTTAACAATTCTTTGCTAGTACGAGGGCATTTTTGTAGCCAGAATAATTTTATCTGTGGACTCCAAGTTTTAGTTGTTTTCTGTTTTGCATACTTTCTGTTTTCCATAAGAAATGTTGTTTATAATAATTTTTAAACCAATATTATAAACAAATAACTTGGGAGAAGGTGAAAGTTTTTCCAGCTTTAAATTGTGATAAGAACCTACAGGATGTTAATTACTGTATAATAATCCATGCGTAATCAGAATCTCACTTTCATTAATGCATGAATTATACAATGGCAGGAAAAATTCAAAGAATATCTTTAAAATCGTATGTAACTTAAATGTTTTTTCTGCTAAGAACAGGCAACTTGCACAAGATCTTTTCTTCAAAAGCAAAAATTACTATTTCTGGGGGGGGGAATGAGAACATAGGTTGTGTGGTATAAAGTGGGCGAGGGAAAAGTTGTCATTTGAATGTTTAAGAAGTACTTCCAAAGAAATTAATCGGGAGTGTGATCATCCCTGCCCATAGCACAAGCTTTACAGTAATGTTATATCCTGTCTATTAGATTGTGTGGGAATTCCTGTGGTATCAAAGCATATTCATGATAAAGAGTGTTAGTTAGAGTGTGGACATGCAGATTAGCAGCCTAGTGCCAATTCTATCATTTAAACATAGGTTCTGTCATTTAAATCTGGGAAATATATGAAATATTCCTGGATTCGTTTGTTCTCAAGATAATTGGTCAACAGTTCAGCATGATGGGGTCAAGCATTATCATCCATTATGAAGTAATACCCCATCATGCTGCACTGTTGACCAAGTACATCCTCAAACTTGACATAAAGATCAATAGCCACATCTCTGTATATTTCAGCATTCATAGTTGTCCTGGTAAGGATGTGTAGGTCAGTGTGGCCGTTCATGTTGTTTGTCTATACCATAATTCCATCACCTTTGTATTTCACAAATGCTTCCAAGCTAATTCCTTGTGTTTTGCTGCCTATTGAAAGGTGGTCTCCAAATAAAAATTAGACTTATTGGTGAAGAAAGCTCAGGTCTAGTCTGTGGTACTCCAATCACAATGATCACTGCAGTGGGATGAGTTTTGAAGCTGAAATTAGTGGAACACAGACCATGGTTTTGCATGCATATAGCATTCTTTTATGTAACTTGTCACTTTCAGTATATCTGGATTGTAGCAATAGTAAATTCCTTCACAATCTAGGCTGGCAACACTTATCTATTTCAGTTAGCAATCTTTGCCAATTAATGATTGTGAGCATCTACTGTGGCATGTTTTTTACCTTGGATATATTGTGTGCATACATTCCGTTTATCTTTAAACCATTTCCAAATCCTTGATATAAAGCTTTTGTCTACTTTAAGGTCTTTACAGAACTGCGTCAGTATCTGTCCTGCTTCCACTCTTCAATCGCATGCCACTTCTCACAGTCCATCAGATGCTTTCTCAAGACTGTGTCCCACCATCCACCAGCAAACTTTTATCCAACTACTTGTACAACCCTTGAAATTAGAATTTGAAACACCCACTTGTACTCCTTTCTGTATATGCCAAAAGGATGAATGCAAAAATTTGAATCTTTTTGTGCAGCAGAGGTGAATCACATAAGATTGCATATTACATTGAAATTTAGCTACCAACCACCTTTTATTGGACTCCAATAGAATTTGCAAAAAGCATCTTTTTATTCTTTTAATTTTTCTCTTAAGTGTGTTTCTTGAGTTAGGTAATCCAACAGTATAGTAAAAAAAATTTTCGCAGTTATCTCGTAGTTGGCTTCTGTAACAGAAATCTCTTCGCGGAAGCCAACTATGAGCTAATTCACATGCAGACACCTGTCGCAATGGGAAAATTATGACGAACCTCACATTTTTCAATAAACTCATCTGTATGACATGCAAGGCACATGATTAAATGGGAATGGTATTTAACTGCTGCTGGAGAAGGTCGGAAATCATTCTTCCACTTACTTTTGTGAGTGATGGGAAAGGGTACTGATCTAAACGAATTTCATAGAGGGAAGATTGTAATGTCTCGAAGACTCGGAATGAGTATCTCCAAAGCTGCATGACTGCTAGGTTGTTCACAGTCTGCCATTGTTAGTATTTATGCAGAGTAGATAAATTACGGTGAAAGCAGCAGTAGAGGCAATGGTATTGGACATCTGCAGTCATCAAAGAAAAAGGATGTCAGTTGAAAAGAAAAAGTTGCGGTAGAGCAGACTGAAAGCTACAGACAATCTGAACATAATTACAGCTCAGTTGTGTTTTGCATGGCATCTGTCTTCCCAACTGGAAATGGAATCTTCCAGCAGGACAATGCTCTATGTCAGAAGGCTCGAATTGTATTAGAGTGGTTCAAGGAATATAAGGATGAATTCCAATTAATGGTCCTGGTCACCTAACTCCGTAGATCTTAACCAGATAAGGCACATTTAGGATGTTATATAGCGGCAGCTCAGAGCTCAAATGTCGAAATATGTCGACTTCGCGTGGCTGCTGCTTATTGACAATCATCAGTCAGCTTTCCTCACAGTTCCCACAATCAACTTTCCTGCAAGCTTATCCCCAAGCCACTAAGGACTAGTGACCAGCTGATTGACACTACTAGGGACAGCTCATTTCAGTCTGATGTAGAGGCTAAAGCAATGTTGTTAATACAGTATCTGACCCCTTAACTACTAGGACCCTCCCTTCCAGCCATACAGGTCTTTATTCATGGCAAATATGTAAGTAGTTTTGTCATTGCTAAACTAGAAATAAAGGAATAAAACAGCATCTCACTAAGCTGCACCCTCCAAATTGAAAAACCATGAGGTAGGAAAAACTGGAAAAGTAAAAGATAAGAATGGGAAAAGAGGAAAGATCACTGGGGCTGTGGGATTGTACTGTCCATCTCATCAACAGGATGATCCCTTGAAGTGCTAGGCAACTCATGGCTTCCACAGTACTCACAAAGAGGCATTAAGCTACTTTTTGTGTTTTCAGTAAGAGGCCTAGAAATTTTTATGTTTCTGAGGCGTCAAAATTTGCACATTGGATTTGGAACTGTATTAAATGTTAAGGCCCCTAACAGCATGTAATTCAAGGGTCAGTTGTATATAAAAGCAGTGAAGAAACTTTCTGTGTAGGAGTAGCTTCACATTCTTTGTTTAGATTCTAAATGTGATGGAATTTTGCATGCCATGAAATTCTGGATGATGCTTTATAAATTTCTTTTAAACCTCTCAAAGCTTTGTTATGCTGGCTATTTAAAGTTTTGTAAAGCTGTATCTGGAATAGCATGTATATATTAAATTATGGATAAGGCCAATTATTTTTTGTCCTTTATTTTCAGACTCAAAATCAGGTAAACTTCATTGTCAAAATTTTGTTGTTTGTAATGTTTTGTTTGGTGTATATGCATGTTCAATATTGTTTCGAATATTATATTCCTATTTAAATTTGTGTATAGATAAACTGTTTAACTATTGTGTTGGTAGCTAAGCTGCAAATAAATCCGTTTTATTGCTATGGTCTTGATATGGAGAGTTCCAGACATAACTGGGGTAGTAAAGGGAGCTAGTGAAAATGAAAGTAATAAATTTTCAGTTTATGCAGATAAAACATGTAGGGTTTTTGGTCTGTTGTAAGATTAGGTTAAAACAGATTTTGGGATAAATTTGTAAAATTTGAAGATCGGTTTTTAAAGTAAAAGAAAAAAAAAGCCTGTTCAAGATTTTAGAAAATGCTTATGAAAATTGATTGCTGAATCTAAAAATATTAATATTTTATTTTGAAATTTCTTCATGTTATTGAAAAACTAATCTTTATGACTCTGATAAGTGTTTGACATACAAATGTGCAAACATGTTGTATATGCTGTTCTCTGCTGCAGCACACAGACTGACTGGTGACATCACCTATATTGCACCTCATGATGTCAGATTATTTTTCTTTGTATTATCCATACTAGATGATATGTATACTATGCACAACAAGACAGACCTCCCTTCACTTAAGTTTGATCATTAGTGGAAATAGAAAGCTTGTTTTATAATTGTTATAGTTTAGCTAATAATAGTAAAAGCAATACTAATCAATTTATGTCTATTTAAATGCTAATATTTTTCCATTATTAAATATTGATAAAACTGCTGTTAATAATCTCATGGTGATCATCTTCCATAGTTTATCACTTGAGCAAGTGACTGTACTTTTGAAAATATAAATAAACACTGGTATTGTAATTATATTATTATTCTCGTAAGTTGATCACTCCGTAAACCCAAATTTCGCTAAATACCAATAGTTTTTACTTAGTTCAAATTCTGTGAGACAAGTTGGCTTTCATGGGAGTTTTCATGGATTTCACCATGTATACATAAATATGAGCCAACTTTTCTTAAAATTCCTCTGCAGAGGCATTCTTTCCCTTAGACAGATAGCCTTCATGTGCTCTGCCATACTCCATCCCAATCCAAACAAACAAAGACCACAAATGCATTCTTCTTATGAGAGTATTTGTACCAGGAGTGTTCAATCCAGAAACGTTTTTTGGCAGTGCTAATCGTGAACAGCTAAATCTGTGTTCAGCTTTGAACAGTTGGGACCAGTCTAGCAGCAGAGATCTTGAGGTACCAGTGAATTAAAATGCCATATTTGAGCTGTTAAATGAACTGCAAAATTTAGAGACTTTCTTTAAAAGTATAGATTTAGGATGGAAGGCAAACTGGATTTGACATGTTTCCAAAATTCACAAAATATTTAAAACAGACAAATCTAGTGCATTTTCATTAGCTTCAGAGCTTGATGGAAGTTGGATATCTAAAAAACATGGTCTAGAATATAACAAAATTCTTGTAAGGAAACATATTCTGTTGATGCATATCTTTGAGAAAGCTAATCAGCATATTCCCATAAAAGAAGCCCTGAAAAATTAAGTTTCTTGAGGAACCTAAAGAAATGAAGCTCTGAAAGCCAGATTTGCCATGTTTAATGCAACCAGTGAAAGAACAAGGTACTTAGTGTATTGTTTGATTCCCTCAAAATAACAAAATGAAATTCAATTACTAGTAAGAAAATAATTCCTATTTGGATATTAATTATTTTTTAGAAAATTAGAAGAAGAACAAGATAATCATTCTATGGATATTTTATATATGTAAGAATCATTTTCTCAAGAAAAATATGAGATGAAATAAGTTATATATTGTACGGACTTTAGTTGTGTTTTTTGGGGGGAGTGTTCTTGTCAAATTTTTTTTATTATGTTTTTCAGAATAGATATTTTTCCTTTGTGTATGTATGTGTTTGGAAAAAAAATTTCCATACTCTGCATAGATTTATTGTTAAGGCTTATATTAAAGAAATAAACTATGTAAAATGTGAACAAAAAGAATTTTCTTTCTGTAATTTTATTGAAACAAATGTATACTGAGTTTTCTTTTATGGAAATGGAAATATTTTACTTTTTTAACTGTAATTTTTTTGCTGAATGAAAGAACAAAATTTTCTCTGCTGCGTTACATTAAGTACATACTTCACATGCAGAGGGGAAACCCAACTTTGGGGTTTCAAGTATCCAGGAGGGCTGTGGTCCCATTTAGTATGCATGTTTAAGAGTTTTAGTGCAAAAGAAATTTATTTTTAATTTTTTGCTAAGAAACTTCCCAAATCAGAGTTTTAAAATTTTGATTTTTTGCTGTTAAAATTGCTTGTAAAATTAGGTCTTAATTGATCGTTACATTTTGACAAACATCTTAAAATTTTGTCTTTCATATAGAGAAATTTTAAAATATAAGCTTTTATTATTTTATTTGTCAATTTGGATTTTTTTTATTAATTAGGATAGGTTACTGTTTTATTTACTAATTAGGGTAGATTCAAGGGAGTTAGCAACAGAAAAAAAAAAAAAAGGATGATAGCATAAGAAAAAAAAGATGTTTAAAGCTACGATCAGTAATATTTCTGTTATTGTACTTAGTCATTTTAAATTATGTACTTTAACATTGAAGACTAGATCTGATTATGTCTTTTCCTTTTAGAGAATTTTCCATTAGTTATCTTGCTAGAGATGAAGATGGAAAAGATACATATTTATCCTTATTATCTGACTGGGATTTAGAAGCTGCGTTTCTTGGCTCTTCTGATCCATGTTTGCAACTGAAAGTAGACTTAAAACCATTTGAAGAAGGTAAATTTAAAAACTGAAGAATGAATTAGAAGTTGCATTTTTATGATTTTACAGTATTTTTGTATTTTTGATTTCATTAATGTATGCCTGTGTTTAATACATTAATTATTACAGTCAGTCTGTATTTGAAATATTCAAATTTTATCTATGGTTAAATATGCAAAATCTTATTTTTAATTGTGTTTTTCTTTTTGCATCTTTCATTAGCTGAATAAATGCATTACTTGCTTATTTATTTTAAATAAATAAATAATGCAATTAATTAAAATCATGAATGTCTGTGTTTGATTGTCACTGCTTACATAGTATTTGAATTTTCTGTTTTCTTTAAAATTATGGAAAGTATTGACAGGGTTCGTACGGTCCTTAAGAGTCCTTAAAAGTCCTTAGGTTTTTTAGATTTGATTTTAGGTCCTTAAAAGTCCTTAATTGCGTCCAAAATCAGTAGAAGGTCCTTAATTTTAATCATTTAAAATTTCGGTCCATTTTTACCATTGCCATTTCGAGGGAAAATTAGCATTTTTGAGAAATATTTTTGGTGATTCACTGACAAATATGGTTATTGTTTGAGTTTGTTCCTATTTCTAATATAAACTGTGCGATACTCGAGTTTCTAGGCAAAAAATGAAACATAGGCATTTCGAAATTGTTTCTTTTTTCTAGTGAAGAGCTCTTAAACAACTTTTCCTTTTTGGGGATGCGAATTCTTTTATTAAACTGTTCTAAGTTTGGCTACTTATCAACATTTTGGCGATTTTAAGATCAATTTCTATACAAAATTTTTGATTCGAAGATCTATGAATTTTTCAACACTTTTGTTTAGAACATTGTAACATTAATAAATTTCATTAAAATAATGATAATATATCGAAATTATATTTAAGAACTAACATTGAAGTAAAACATTTTTATTTTTCCCTGTTACATTATAAAGTGATGTTTCTTTTCATTTTGGCAACTTATTATTACAGTATTTTGAATCCGAAAATAAACAAGCTAATAAATGCTAAAAAGCATAATTTACAAAACAGTTCTTAGCGAAAGCAAAATAGCTGTGTAATTATTTTAAAATGTTTTCTTTTTTATTTTTTCATGGTAAGAGTGTTTCCCCATGTAATTGTCTTAGAACTTTCAGAATGTGCATCCGTTTTCTCTATAAAATTCATTTAATTTTTTTGTGTGTGTGCGTGTGTGTGTGAATTTTTTTTCAAGTACTTCTGACTTTTCGCTGTTGCAGAATTGGTAGTGGTAGTCTTTCTTTCGGTTTTAAACATTGCACCTTGGAAAGTTTAGAAGGATTTGAATGCAAGATTTATAGATCTAAGATTCTAGAAGATTCCAGAAAAATGTGATAAAATGAAAAATAATGTTATAGTATTAACTTGTAATGGATGTATTGTTACGAAAAATTCGGCGGTTGCGCCTGTATGTAAGCTTTCCGGCATAGCACTAGGGTTGCCATAAAATAATGTATGGTAGGGTTGCCAGATTGGAGACCAAATTGGCGATATCCCATGGTCCAATCGGGAAGCTTCTAGAATAACTTCCTGTCGAGATATTTCTTGAAACGTGTGGAACCTAAAGAAAAACTATACAAACCCTTGCGTTTCAGATGGTGAAGTAGTGTGAGCGTTGTGATTATTGTGAGAATAGCTGCTGTGAGTGCTAAGCTACGCGAGAGTTTTGTGAATGGAAAGCAATCGAGATAGTGCTTTGCCGTGAAGCTATCTTTACAGTATAGCCTGAAGCTGTGTTGCTGATTGTTTCAGCGTATTTATTCTAGATTTTCGACGCTTTTAAAGGTAATTTTGGAACTGTGCTGTAAATAGTGATTCCTGTAAATAAATTGTGCTTTTTATTGTTTTGCATCGTGTTTTCATCGGATACTCTCAAATCTACGAACCCGTAAAATGCAACAACTGGTGTCAGAAGTGGGATTTGAAAGTGAATGCCAGTCACCCGTCTACAAGAGAAAATGAAGGCGGAGGAAAGGAAAGCTTTGATGGACATGTTAGCAGCTCTGAAAGCCGGACAAGAAGAGATGAAACAAGACATGAAAGCCGGAAAAGAAGAGATGAACGCCAGACAAGAAGAGATGAAACAAGACATAAAAGCTGGCTATGAAGAGATGATAGCCGAGATGAAGGCCGAGCGCGAAAAGAGGAAAGTCGGCCGAGAAAAAGTACGAGAGCAACTCCAACAGATGAAAGAGGAGCTTGCAGAAGAAACTGGAGCCATAAAAGAAGATGCGAAAGGGCCAAAATTTGCGTCTGAAGAATCAAAGGAAGGAGAAATAAGGGAAATAGCTAATCAAGTGCCTGAGAAAAATCAAGAAATGATGAATGAAACATCTAACGGGGTTAAAGGAAAAGAAGGAATGCATGAAGAAATAAAAGACGGGAAAGAAGCTTTTGATTCTCAAGTTCCTGAAGTAGAGACAGAAGAAAATGAAAATGCGACTGTCAAGATCATAGCAACTGATAATGAAGTTACGAAGTCGCAGTTAGCAAGCATTGAACGATCTGATGAGATGCGTTCACATGTTCACATCACATGTTCATGTGATGCTGAGATGGAAGAAGCTGATGTACAACTTACGCGGAGTGCTCCAGCATTGCAAGAAAATTTACCCATTTCGCAATCCATATGTGTGTCTTATAATGAAGATTGTGCAGACATGGACTCGATTCTAAACCAGGATAGTTCTGTTTGTAAAGGATCGGATTCTATTCATGGTCCTGGTGTAAACATCGGAATTCGCTTTCAGGAAATAGAGGTAAATAAGCATGTACCTCCTGCTGTGAGTATCGAGGTGAACTCTACACACGGTGCGAATAAAGTACAGAGTATTGAACGAACTGTTTCAGATCTTCCTGTGCAAGAAAAGTCTGAAATGACTGAATCTTCAGACTGTGATATGAAAAACAGAAATATATCTGAGAACTGCCGTGGAAAAGTATTTGACCCGGGTATAACTTAGTGAAAAGCCTAAGACTAAAATCCATTCTGAACTTTAATAGTATAGTTTAAAATTGTTATGTGTTTAACTTATGTATATAATTTGTATATAATGTAAATATTTGTTTCTTTAGTTATGTTATTTGTTTGTTTTATTACCTTTTGTATGTATCGAATTATGCTTCTGATCAAGGATTGTACTGCCCGGGACGTGCAGTCCTTGGGAGGGGGCAGTGTTACGAAAAATTCGGCGGTTGCGCCTGTATGTAAGCTTTCCGGCATAGCACTAGGGTTGCCATAAAATAATGTATGGTAGGGTTTCCAGATTGGCGAATTATCGCCCATTTGGCTACCAAATTGGCGATATCCCATGGTCCAATCGGGAAGCTTCTAGAATAACTTCCTGTCGAGATATTTCTCGAAACGTGTGGAACCTAAAGAAAAACTATATAAACCCTTGCGTTTCAGATGGTGAAGTAGTGTGAGCGTTGTGATTATTGTGAGAATAGCTGCTGTGAGTGCTAAGCTACGCGAGAGTTTTGTGAACGGAAAGCAATCGAGATAGTGCTTTGCCGTGAAGCTATCTTTACAGTATAGCCTGAAGCTGTGTTGCTGATTGTTTCAGCGTATTTATTGTAGACTTTCGACGCTTTTAAAGGTAATTTTGGAACTGTGCTGTAAATAGTGATTCCTGTAAATAAATTGTGCTTTTTATTGTTCTGCATCGTGTTTTCATTGGATACTCTCAAATCTACGAACCCGTAAAACGCAACAGTATTTTACAGAATGTCTGTGATAAATTGCTTACTCTTTGGAAAATTTTTGGGAGAACAATGAAAACCTAATATTTGAATGTTTTGTTTCTGATCCTCGAAATCTTTTTCTTAACATGATTATTCCCCTCCCCCTTTTGTTCTTTTTCCTAAGCAGAAGCATGGAAAATGTCAATAATGCTTCTAATGTTGGCTACATGGACACGTATCCGTAGGAAGGAATTTTCTTTTAAAAAGGAATTGAAAATTAACAATTTAAAATATTATCATATCTATCTTATATATCTCAATGCATGACAGGCAGGGTTGGCGTTAGGCATTTTGGTACTTGATGCAGTCTCTGTGGGTCCTAAATTTTGCTCTCAGTGCCTGACCTAAAGTCTAAAAGTTTTGCTATTTCTATATTTTATTGCTCTGTGCATCACTAAAATTCTAAAAATTCTGCCACACCGGCTTTGGCCATATATCATTTCATATTTACTCTTAAGTGTTCATATTATTTAAGGAATAAAATTAGCAGCTTCTTCTGTATATTTTAAATACATGTAGTTTTTAGAATAACAATCTTTAAATTCTTTAAATAAATCCAAAAATTCTGAAATGCAGAGGAAACTTATTGAGAAAAGAAACTGAATGCATAAAGAGAAAGAAAATTATTCTTTAAATATATGTACAGTTAGTATTATGTAAATTAGCCACTTGTTTATAATTTCAGCTTGTACTATAGCTTCTCCCTTCTTTTCCTCACCAGAATGCAAATCGTATAGATAGTATTTAAACTGAGGTTTTTTTATTACAAGACAGAGAGTGTTTCTGGTTTATGCTTGCTCGCTGCATTAGTTCCTGCCAGCTGTGATAATTTGTAATTATTCAGCATTGTGTTATCGCTACCGATATTTGAATATGTTATGATTATGGGTTACTGAGCCAGCTTAGATTAAAATTAAATTGGGTTGTCTTTGACTACTAGCCCAGAATTTTAATTTGAATTTGACTCTTCCTGTTTAGTTACATCGCCATGAGCTGTAGTTCATTCTGCTAACATAAGAACACGCACTTATATTATAAGTTTTGTTTAAATGGGTTTATTCTAACTTTTATCTGACTTTATAGTTACTTTCAGACATGACGATAATTTGCTTCATGCCTATCAAGAGTTTTGGACTATTTAACATTTACCAGATCATATAAAACCTCATAAGTATAATGTCGAGACATTGACAAGTTAGGAGATGAAGCAGAAACTAATGCGAACATTGGTTTGCTTATTGAAACAAATTTCTCATTGTCAGAAAAGATGGTTAAAGAGAAGGAAATTGATATGAATTAGCCATACTGTCTGGGAAGGCTTCAAATTAATTTTGTTGAGTATTGTTGTTGCAAAACATAAACATGTTGTAGTTTTTAATGTATTATTATCCTGTTGTCGTTTAAGAATCAGTGTCATAAATTACATGTATTTTGAACTGTGAAATGTTATTAGACTGTGATTTTCATGAAATATTTTTAAAAAATAAATAAAATTTAATAGTGGCCATGTAAATCTATAATATCTACTACCTACTTAACTACCTAATTCAATTATTGGTAACTAATTGCTCACCTTTAAAAGTTATCTCTGCATCGAGCCTTTCATTTATCCTTACCGTGGTCACAAGATACAACACAAAAAATGTAAAAATTACTATAAAACATATGCCTTACACCCAGTAAAACTTAAAATAATACAAAACAACTTATCACCCTCTGATGCTTTAGAGGCTTATTGGAATCTTAAAGTATGTTAATTGTATTGCAACTCCAGGAACTCTGCACGAAGCTACGACACTAACTGCCTCAGACAGACAGAGCATAACTTTCAAAACCCTGCCAACATCAGGCATTCAGGTCTGTTCCAATCGGCAAGTCTCTCTCTAGGCCAGCAACAGCAGTGACAACGTCCAGTCTTCTGTTATGGATTTTACTTCTCATTTTAACATATGCCGTTTGATATAAAATTGGCCTATTTACAGAATCTCTAGACTGAGCAAGTACTTAAATGAGACATAAAAGAAAAAAATCAGCATAAAGCTAACCATTAGTAAAACGTAAATAAAATATCACTAATCTTTTTGAAAATATATCCAACTATTATAAGTGTAAAATGTTTAATACTTCTTTGACAAAGTTTATAAAAATGATTTTATTCTCGAATTTATTTTATAATTATGCTTAATAATAGTGCATCCTACTTACGGATCTATTTTTTATTAGGTTGGTATAACGAAAGTGAAGTTCAGGCATAGACTTTAATTGAATTTATGCAATTCCGATTTGCTGATAGGTCCTTAATTTTTTTCTTTAATGGTCCTTAAAAGTCCTTAATGGTACTTAATTTTCATGTGCAAAAATGTGTACGAACCCTGATTGATCTTTCCTACATTGATATTTCACATATTCTGGTTAAAAACAAATGATTTGAAAATTCCTTCATAAATTGAGTTTGTTGTGTATTGTTTGCTTTGCTATGGCAAGACTAATTTAAAACTCTAATTTGCATTTATGCTGAATTCAGAACAGACTACTTTCATTTTTGTCTGATATATTTCATGTCTCTTAAGAATGCTCATTAGTTACATTGTAATTGGTTTACTTTGTTATTTTAATGAAGAATTTTAAAAGTACAATTATAATGTTTAAACTGAACAATGTAGTTTTAACCTTTGTATGTGTTCATATTTTGCATAAAGATTTATATTTGTCTTTACAAAACAGAATCATAGTTAAAGTATTACGTCCAAACAGCATTTTTAGGTTTCAGTTACCATGCGTATAAAATGATACTATATTTTGTATTTGGTTTGTTTTTAAATTAGGTTTAGAAGATTGGGATGTTGTTGCTTCTCTTGATGTTAGTCGTAGCAATAATGCTAGCTTCTTAATAGATCGATCATCCATAACTGGCACAATTTTGAACCATGTAAGTATTATACAGCATTTAGAAATAATGTTTTCTGTCTGTTTTTATACTTGAAAAAATTATGACAAAAATATAATTTTTTGGCTGAATTCCTAATTCTGTGCCTGTTTCAAGAAATCTCAACTTTTTCCTATTGTTTGATTACAAGGATCAGTAGCAGTGTTAAAAATCTGCTATTGAACATGCAGTCATAGTAATTTAAGAAGTAATAATTAATATAAATATCAGTAGTAATCTGCTATAATGGAACTTGACCATGCTTGAGGTTTTATATGCCTCTCATAGCAGCATGCACAGGGATCACTTTAGAAAATTTGTAGTCTAGGCAAAGTCATGAAGGAAGAACTTGTTCAGATAAGAACAAATTAATTCAATTCAGTTACAGTTAATATTAAAGTATATGAATAACACATAAAATTACAGTTTCTTTCCATTAGGGCAGAAATAATTTCTTCAAATTCCCCCCCCCCTAGCAGAAAAACATTGGCATCCTTAGTTTAAGTATTTTTTAAATATTTAAAGCTGCTTTTGCAATCTGTTAAAAGAATTAGGTCTAATTCATTAAATGATACTGTACTCTAAAGTCAAGGACCATTTTTACATCAGAAAAACAGCCGCCTGTTTAGCTTCAAAGCAAGCTAACACCCTTAGCACTCTAGCTTTTAAAAACAGCACACTAAGCAAGCAGATCATTAATTAATCTTACTGTTCAAGTTAAATAAAACAAATTACCGCTAATAACTAAAATCTTGGGCCATTGATTAAAAAGACTAATTACATGAATACAAAAGGTGCACAGAAATACTCAAATAATGGAAGACATGAAAATTATTTCTCCAGAAAAGGTATAATAAAAGTAAGTATATGGAGTGCATGTACACAATTTGTATGCAGTAAACAAAGTAAATATCAGTGCTGTTCAATTAATTACTAGACTGAACTTTTTAAAAATCAGTGTAATGATTTAACAACTAATCTGTGCTGTTAACTTAGTCTATTATCATTGCCAGTCTCCAGAGTGGTTCTCATATTTTTTCTTCCTCCTTATGCACTGCTTTCGCCTCTGCAGACGATCATTCTCCCTCCTTTCCAAAATGTGAAATATGTATCTATATGTTAAAATTAAGATTCCTTTTAAATGTGCATTAGAAATTAAACAAGATATATATAAATAATATGTTAATAATGAATATGAAATATTCATTGAATGAATAATAATATGTTAATATGAAATATGTTAATAAATATCAAAAGTTGAATGAAAGTAGCTTTTTATATTCATAAACTAAAACTAAATACTTAACGGCTAAATAAGTGGCTGATCGCATTCCCTCTGTGAAACCACAAAATTCTTTCCCAGCTCGGAATTACCCCCCTCCCCGACTCTCCAGTTAAGATGTTTAGATAATGGAGACTGTTTCTAATTCTGTTTTATGTTTCCATCAAACAATGAAAAAGATGACAGAACCTGTCGCAATGATTTCAAGTATCTTATGGAGAAAAAGTGGGTTTAATTTTATATATGCAATTTCAGCATTTTCACTTCCATGCTTTGTTGCTATGATAACTATATATTTTAGTTATAAGAATATTTTAATTCCTTTTTTTGACTTGGGGTGATTTCTTGGGTCAGTGCACACAGCAGATGTAATAAAGCCTTTTATACTGCTTTACAGATATTTAATGTATAAAAAGTAGTGGAGTTTTTCAATGTGGTTTATTTAAAAAATTTTAAATAAGCTATATGGCATTGATGCATAGTTTTTAAGTGTAGTTTTGTCACTCCGAACATTCCTTCTTGGAAACTGTTTTCTTAGCACACACCTTGTCAAGTAACATGGTCTGGATTATATTGACTGGAGAGTGTGAATTATTCTTCAGATAACTTTTCTGATGATGGTGCTTCAAAATGTGATGGACATTAGATTTTTAAATTATTAAATTGAACTCCGCTTCCCTCACAGATTTTATTAAGTTGTTGCAATATGTTTCTATCAGCTTGTTTTGTTATTTGGTGTTTGTTGATGTCTGCTATGTTCTAAAACATTTCTCTGGCCATTCTGAACATTTCCATCACCTTCAAGTTAATCAAATGATCATAAGTAACTTAGGTAAATCCGTTTCAAACTGTCATCCAATGTCTAGAAACTTAAGCTACATTTTCAAGTTTCAATAAGAATTTAGGATAAATTTTCTTAGCATCATCCATTATTTCAAGTTGCTTAAATCTGAAAAGAGGAAAAAGTTAAGTAAATTGTCTGCTGTTGAAGCGTGTGCATTATTTTGGGAGAAGGGGCACTTTATGTATAGTAAGAAAGTAAACATGAATAGAGATTTTGAAACAGAAAAAATTGTGAATTTAAGTATGAAAGTTTTAACTGTATAGAAAGTGGGAAAAAGCTAAGCTGATATAACACATTCAGGGAAAAAGGAATACGATAAAGGTAAAAATTAATTTGACAAAGCATGCATAGCATTATTTTTTAATTTTAGTGTAGTGCACATCTCTTCCTCGAAGTGTTGACTTTAGAAAGTTTTTCTGGACTTCCTGTGCAATTGAAGTTTGATTCTGAAATTCCTGAGTGCTTTCAAGATCTTATTTGAAATGTCTTTAACTGTGACTTGCCTTTAGTTTATACATGATCATTTAGCATGCCTAATATATTAATAAATGTAATAAATATAGTAAACTAATAAATATAAAAAAGGAGAAGTAAATATTAATATTTACGTTTATTATATTTATTAGTTTATCGTATTTTTATTCTGTGTGCCAATGAAGGCATCATTGCATTAAACAATGCACTGCATGGGAATAATTCTAGTAGATGTGCACAAGAAACCTAAACGTTTCCTTAGTTTATAATGGGGTGAATTTATGAAAAAAGGGGAATGACTAAGATAAAAGTGAAAACATGTTTATTCATTTTCTGTTTTCTTCTGTTGTTGATTTGATTCTCAAGTGTTTTTAGTGTATAAATAACATTTACTTACAGGTTTGTATTTGCCTTGTATTTTTACTTTTTATATCTGATATGCTTTAAATTTTTTAGTTAGATTTTACTTTGTATTTACCTATGTATTTAATTTCTGCATTATTTAAATGTTGGCTTTGTGTTGCTTAACTCTGAATTTATTACTGCATTTTAAGTGAATTCCAATGATTATTGTAAATTAGCTATTTATATTCATTTATAACTCAGTATAATAATCTGATTATTTATGCTGTGATTTGAAACACATTTTATTAGTGCATAGTTCCTCATTTACCTATTTTAATTACACTGCTGGCCACCGTAAATGGAACACCCTGAAGGAAGCCCGCAAATAACATGAAATTTACAACATGCATTAGCAGAGGTGAGACATGCAAATGATTAGAATTTCAGCACAGACACGTATCGCGCACGCCTGTGGCGCCACTTCAAAGCGCTATTTTTAAGGCTTGGAGTTTTCGACAATTTCAAGTTCGGCAATTGTGTTTTTCTTGTGGTTTTTTTCAAAAAAAAAAAACAACAAATTATGCCTCGTAGTAAACAGCTATCATCGTTTGATCAAGTATCTGAGTTCGACAGAGGAAGGATAGTAGCCTACCGAGAGTGTGCATTATCTTTCAGGGAAATCGGTAGTCTTGTCGGATGAAACCAAGCAACTTTAATATGGGTATGTGACCATTGGATACAGGATTGTATGACGGACCGACGTGTTCGATCACTTCCACCTCAGTGCACCACTTCGCGTGATGACAAGGAACATTGTGCGCATGGCAGTGACGGATCGCTCAGTCACATCACGAACCATAGTACAGCACGTTCAGTCTGTAACGCATCATCCAGTGTCTGTGCGTACCATTCGGCGCCATTTACAGCAAAGTGGTCTGTCCGCAAGACGTCCGTTGCTTCATATACCTTTGACGCAGAACCACAGACGTCTCCGCCGCCAATGGTGAGATGAAAGAAGGATGTGGACGGCAGACTGGAATGAAATTGTCTTTACTGACGAGTCACACTTCTGTCTGCAACACCACGATGGTCGGATTCGAGTCTGGAGACACAGTGGAGAGAGGATGCTGAACAGCTGTGTTATACACCGCCACTCTGGTCCTGCACCAGGTATTATGGTATGGGGTGGTATTGGATATCACTCTCGCACTCCTCTAGTACGCATTGCCGGTACTTTAAACAGCCAGCGCTACATCTCCGAGGTGTTGAAGCCAGTTGTCCTTCCTTACCTTCACGGCTTGCCCACAGCCATATTTCAACAGGATAATGCATGATCACACGTGGCACGCATTGTCCATGGATTCTTCGTCAATCGCCAGATTGAATTGCTTCCCTAGCCAGCTCACTCTCCGGATCTTTTGCTGATAGAAAACATGTGCTCCATGGTTGCTGAACGATTGACTCTGATTACATCCCAAGCTGCCACACCAAATCAACTTTGGCAACGTGTGGAAGCTGCTTGGTCTGCTGTACCCCAAAAACACATCCAAAGTCTCTTTGAATCATTGCAGAGGTGTGTGGCAGCGGTGATCTCCAACAATGGCGGCTACTCTGGCTACTGATTCTGGAAGGAACTATACTTCACAGAAGTATATAAATTTAATCATTTGATACTTGGTCAACATTATATCTACTAAATAAATTTTGTTGTGATATCTGTTGTCTTTCTTGGTGTTGCAATTTGGGTGGCCAGCAGTGTAAAAGGTTCTTGTATATCCTGATTGGAATGAATAAGTAACTTTTGAAAAATTGCAATATATTAATTATAAATTTTGCAGGATTTATTAAAAGTAAGGAATTTTTGAAAATAAATTGAGTACATGTAATAAAAACAATTTTTGGTACTGTTTGGTTAATAGGAAGCTAATGACACTTGATATCAAACATAATTGTTGGCATAAAGCCTAACTAAAGATAGGAATAGCAGCCTTAATAATATGCACAGTTTCATGATATGAATGGCTGTATCATTTAATCTGAAATATTGACATAATACATAAATTCAAAAATTAGAATGCTTGTAATTATTCCACTGGACAGCTGTACAATGATAAATTTCTGGTTGGAGCTGACAGACTTCTACTGACATAGGCTTTTAACACTAGATGTAAATAAACAGAATATCAACCAGAAAAAGCATTCATGAACCATTAAACAACCAACTGTGTTGTAAACTGTCTTATGTAATACATTTTTTTCAACCTGAGTTCAGTGCTTTAGTAACTAAAATATAATTTCACTTAATGGATTTATGATCAGTTTTTAAGTATGAAATCATGGTTTGTTCTCGGGAGAATTTAATATTGGCACTCTTTATTGCTGTGTAATCTATATTGATTCTTTAAAGAAAAGTGAGTGCTTCTACAAAAAATTGCGACTAAAAATGCCTAAGGAAAATTCACAGTATTTATAGACATACTTCTTGCTTGTTTGTAATGTAATCATATAGTAGCATATAATCACATTTTGTACTTTGATGCACAGGAACAACTGGTGCTTCTTTTATTAACCAAAAAAGTATCCAGTTTAAAAGGAAAAAAAAAGGTGTGTGTGAAAAGCATTTGAGCACTATGATTTATGTAGATAAAATTTCCATTTATAAAATTATTCATTTTAAAAAAGTAAATGATTTTACAATCATAGGGTGTTGTAATTCTTAGTTAAAGAACCTCTGTTCATTAGCATTGACTGTCTAAAATGTTAAATATTTCAAATATCAAATTTGGAAGCAATATGGTTATTTCTCATCTCTTTCAGATGGAGAAAACACTAAACATGGTTCAAAGAGCTTTTAATTTATCTGAGAGTGAAAATGAGTATGACAGCTTCAAACCTGTTAAACAACCTATGGTGGATTCAGAGTTTCATGTGTATTTAGATTCTGAAGGACGTTTAATTAAACCTAGAGAATTAAGGCTGTCTGTATATAATAGAGGAATTGATCCTTCTTTACGTAAAGTTGTGTGGAAACACATTCTTAATGTTTATCCTCAAGGCCTTACAGCAAAAGAAAGAATAGCTTATATGAAACAACGTTCAGCAGAGTATCAGAAGTTAAAGCAAACATGGCAAGATATGATTTCAAATGGAAATTTAACAGAAGAAATTCAATATGTTACTAATATGGTTCGAAAAGATGTTCTACGGACAGATCGCACCCATAAGTTTTATGCAGGCTCAGATGATAACAAAAACGTTGTTTCACTTTTTAACATCCTTACAACGTATGCCTTAAATCATCCTAGTGTGTCATATTGTCAAGGTATGAGCGATTTAGCATCTCCCATTTTAGTGACAATGAAAGATGAAGCCCATGCATATGTGTGCTTCTGTGCATTAATGCAGAGACTTAAGCCTAATTTTCATTTAGATGGTAAAGCTATGACTTCAAATTTTCAACAATTGACTGAACTTCTTGAGCATTATGATTCTCAATTTTTTGAGTACCTTAAAACCCAAGGGGCTGATGATCTTCTCTTTTGCTATCGTTGGCTTTTGCTCGAATTGAAGAGGGAGTTTGCTTTTGATGATGCTCTTTCCATGTTAGAAGTTCTTTGGAGTTCTATTCCTCCATCTCCACCAGAAAAAGAATTAGCCTTGTATGAAGAATTGTTCTCAGAAAATTCCTTTCGCCCTCATTCCCCTCGAATTCATAGTAGAGAAAATCCATACACTAAAGTTCGTGCTATTAGAAAACAAAATTCTGCATCTTCAATTAGAGGTCTGATGAAAAGTGGTAGCAAAGAAAATGAAGAAGTAGAATCTGACAAAAAAACAGAATCTCAGGCTGAACCATCTATTAATACAGAAAATTCTGTGGATACCTCATACAGAGAACATCCAGTGTCCCTAAGCCGCCGTAACAGTGTTTCAGAAATCAACACAGATGATTCACAAGACTATTTTCCAATGACAACATCAATGACTAGAGAACTCCGAATGGAGTTGGAAAATTTAAATAGACAATTACCTGGCTCATTTTTGCAAAGGTCAATTACAATTGATTCTGAAGATTTAGATTCTCCTCGTTCACCAGATTGTTGTGAATCTGCAAGAGAAAGTCTGAGGTATTGTCAGCATTTGCAGGGCATTGAACAGGCAGCTGAAGATGATGCACCTGAAAGTTGGACTAGTGATGATTTATCGGGTATGGATCAGATTTGTAGGCTTGGTGCTGCTAAGAAAATTCAAAAACATCCAGAATTTTTACACTTGAATGGCAGTGATGGAGGAGGTGATTCTACATATTGTTGTACTCCAGATGAGCAACTTGACATAGATTTTGACGTACAATTAAAAACAAGTTCTGATATACCTTGTAATGGAGAAATTTTGGAGAATGAAGAATCTGAAGATACAAATGGCTGTGCATGTCACCTTAAATCTGTAATACCTATAAGGTTAGTGCATAGTCCAGGCATTGATAATAGGTATCAAAGACATGGTAGTGATAGCTCTGATTCACTGTCTGAAAGCTGTCCTGGTAGAATTGAAAGTGACCATGAATATTTTCCTCTTGGTTTTCAAAATGTAGGTGGTGGATCTGAAAGTAATGTATCGAAAGAAGGTACATTGAATGATGAAAAATCTTGCAAGAGAAAAAATGATAATCTACTTGATGCTTCAGCAGTATCTGATCAAGTAACTAACACATGTGTAGAGGCCTTAGAATATAGTGGCAAGTACCAAAAATCTTCTCTCCCACCCCCTTATGAACTTGGTGGAGGAAATCCTTTTATGTTGTTTTTGTGCCTAACTCTTTTACTTCAACACAGAGATATGATAATGAAAAGTCACATGGATTATGATGAACTAGCAATGCACTTTGACAAAATGGTTCGTAAACATAATGTACATCGTGTTCTACATCAAGCTCGTGCAATGTTTAGAGAATATTTACAAATGAGCTGTCAGGAGCAAGATTCAGACCCACACGTCTGACATTTAAACACTTTCCTTAAGTAATGTAATTGTTTTAAAAGTTTTGCTTTGCTCATGCTGTTTTACAAAATTAACATTCATGCAGAATTACATTGGCATTCTCTACATACAGATTGTGAGTATTTAAAATTTGGACGCACATATTAAAATTTTACATGCAAGAAAAAATTTTAAATAGGCCTCGGGTCATTAAAGTAGCTAACTTAAATTAGTGAAATTTAATAGCCCCTTGTCATGATGGCATAGAACAAACTAAGCCATTTATTTGGTTAGAAATTAAAATAATATTATTGATCTTTTGTTTTAAATTAAAAAATTTTTTCACTAGTGAAATCTAAAAAAAATTTTATTACATGTTTTGAGAGTACAAAACATTTATAAAAAGCAAAAAATGATCATTTCTGCTTAATTCTGTTGACTTGTATTTGAAATGTGTGTATACTTCCATTAGAACTTGTGTTCGAATATAAAATTGAGAAATATAAGTTCATGCTAAGTGTCCAAGTATTTGCACCATATAAAATCAAAAACTTCTTTTGATCATTAAAAATATGACTAAAAATGATGCCCTTTGTTTTGTTTGCAAAAGTTTTAGTTTTATAAGCAATGCAGAAAATATTTTTCACTGTTATATGGTAACATTTTCATATTTTGATCAGCATTCACTTTTCGTGAGAAGTGCGCTAAGATTTCCGTCAGATAAATGCTGAGACAGGTATATATAATGGCGAAAATAATTTATTCTAAAAAAATATTATAAAATCTTTGTCCTAAAAGGGGGCGGGAATTATCACTTTGGACAGAATTTAAAACAATAATTTTAAAAGAATTCTTACAAAAGTAAAAATTATTGCTCTTTACAAAATAAAGTATTACACGTAATCTACATACATCTAACAAATAAATACAGTGAGGAAAATAACAATGTTAATATTATTGTAATATTTTTTTTATTATAAAAGTTATGTATATCAGAAAGAAATGGATGTAAGAGCATATACATATGTGAGAATGAAAACAAATCATTAAAAAATTGCAGAAAATATGAAATAAATTTTTGTTTAATGAAAAGAAGGTTTGTTTTTGTGAAAATTTATGTTAAGGTATACTAAGTTTTATGTTTATTTGTGGCTTTTCAACTACTTTAAAACATTTCCTATCCCGCTCAAATAAAACAGAGTCATTTAGTTACCATACAAGACGAGAACTTTTAAGATGTTCGCATCACCATGTATATGACTGTAATTATAAGGCAGAAGTTTAATCAGTTCTTGGTTTATTATATTATTTTCACCTGTAATATATTATAAAAGGGGTAAATATGTGCTGTGTCATGTCAGGATTCTAAAATTTCTTATGCTTGCTCTTTTAATCAAAATTGTCTTGATCATGCATTCCTTCTTATGGGAAACTTGTATCTTGATGTTCAAATATAGAGGAAGTTGTAGAGTCTGTTAGGCTTTTCAAAGCAGTAAACAAAGAATTAGCTTTGCTAGGATTCAAGCTTTGAAGCTTCTGATTTCTACCAGTTACATTGTGAAATCACACAATGAGGAAGGTGAAATTTCCTTATAAAGTTAAATATTCAATTCTTGCATATTGAAAAATTTAATGCAGTGCAGCATACATTTATGCAAATATGTGCAATTTCTTGAAAAAGGTATGAATTGCCAATAATTACATTTTATAACGAAAGAAATACCTGTTTCCTTAGTTATTTAACAAAACGATGGTTAACATTTTAAGGATTGCTGTATTTTGTACTGTGAGGCTGAAATGAAATTTAGTTTTTTTAAACCTGTGCTTTCTAAAGTACTCTATATGCACTTTAATTTTTCATAAGATTTTTATGAAATTAAAACTTTATAAAAAATTATAGTTTGATTCTGTTGTTTTTGTAGATAAAAAAAAATTCTTTAAATAACTTGCCTAAAGGGAGAAAATAAAAAAAGGGAGGGTCTATCCTTCAATTTGGAATAAATTTTTAGTCTTAAACACTTCCTTCTTTTCGCTTTCATATAACCTTGTTGAAAATATTTGTTTTGCAAGATTTCAAGCTGAACTGGTAATGGGATACAACATGATACATTTAGATTATCAAACTTTCTAATGTCTTTTGGTTTTCTGAAATGATATGTGTGCAGAAAGTCATGATCTGGAGGCCGTTTTTCAGTAATTTGCGAAGTTCCACATGTTACCTACAGCTTTAAGAATCTTATAACATGTCAGATTTGTTATGATCTGGGGGGGTCCAGAACTTACATATATTAACAAGAGGAAATTGATTTATGGAAAAATTTAATACTGAATAAAAAATGAAAATTGGGAAATTTTATTTAACCAAACAAGCATTTGCATACAGAGAGGCTTACACCTGATTTGTGCAAATGGTTACCTTGTCAACACTACAGTAACAAAAAAATCATCAGTTGATTCAACATCAGCTCAAGTACAGAATGTTGACATCTGTACCCAGAATTATTAAACACTTTGTGGAAACTATTAGCAAAAGAGTGCATTTGTATGAAAATGGTAGACATTTATGTCATATGATGTTTTCATTATTAAATAAAAATTTATTTTCCCCCCCCCCCCCTTGTAAAACAGTTCATGAGTAATGAAGACAAACGTGTAACAAGATTTTTTTAAATCCCTATGCAGTTTGGGGTAAAGCTCGAGAGTTAGTAAAAATAAACAAACTCTTCAATTTAGTATTATTTGATTTAAAAGAAGTATCGCGGATAAATTTGCCCTATCATATCTTGCAGTTTAGTTTCAATATTATTAAATATGTACAGTAGGAAAGCTTTAATCCTCCAGAAGTGCAGTTATTCAACCCAGAACTTTAGAAAATGTGTAATTCAGTCACTACCCATAAAGTTATGCCATTGGTGGGTACATATTACAATAATAGTTATATGCTACTGGTTCATCACTACCACCTAAATAACTAGGCCAAATGAAGATGAAAGCTTGAAATTTTATTTCAGCTTGAGGTGAACAGTTTTTACACATAAGAAAGATAACACAAATTAGCCCAACCAGAACACAGGTTAACCGAAAATACCCCGAACGCGCAATGAAAATTGTAGATTACAGAAATCGCTCACAGACCAAAGATTAAAACCACTCTTCTGTAATCATAATAGCATGTTATTTTTATGTAGTAAAATGTCATTATGTAGTAAAATGACTCGCGGCTCTTGTTAGCCTTTATATATACCATTTACTTAGGTTGCAAGTAAGGTGTTCCCGTACTTCCTTGAATAATCATGACTAAGGTCTCGAAAATGTGAGATTTTTGGAACTTGGGCGTAACCAAGCTGGCAAGTATCACCAAAATGTTGTCCTTATCTGCTTGGGTCCCTCAGCGATTGAACTTGTACGCCAAGTATATGCGATGCATAGCGCAACTAATGGACATGGCACTGACATCTAACTCCTTAGCAAGCTCTCGAGTGGTTGCATACTGATCTTCTTCCACAAGTTCTCGCAGGTGGGCCTCATCAACATCAGTAGGCCGGTCAGAGCGCGCTGCTTCTTGAATGTCATAGTCCTTGTTTTTGAACTTTCAATATCAAAATTTGTCATCAGTTTGTGGTTCGATTTGTTGTTGAGCGGTAGAAACTCTTTCCTCGATTTCTTGCTCCACCGCAGAAACTCTTTCTTGAATTTCTCCAACTATATCTATTCTTCCTTCGATAGCCTCGAATTTGTTTTCTATTATGCTGGTAATTTCTCTTTTTATTTCCTCTTGACCTGCTTTAATCTTTTCTTGTACCGCTTTCATCTCTTCTTTATCTATCTTTTCTTCTTTAACGGATTCTTGATCCACTTTTACCTCTTCGTTAAAGGATGCTTGGCCAGCTTCCATCTTTTCTTAACCACCTTCATCGCCTCTTTAACGGATTCTTGGCCCGCTTTCATCTCTTCTTTAAACGCAGCAAAGGCTGCTAGTAACTGCCTTAATTGTTCTTCCATCGCTCTTGCTATTGGCATTCAGTCCCACTTCTGACACCAAAAAGTGTTGCAGGCGTGTGTGTTCCTAGTGGATTGAATGCACAAGTCCGATAAAAAGTTAATAAAATTTATTGTTATCACAAGAAATATAACTAAACGTTGGATTTTCCCTCTAAAGATATTCATACAGTACCACGCAGTATAATCAATTGCTATATTTTAAACTACTAAAACGTTAAATAAAACGAAATCCAAAGCGCAGAGAAAGCAAATCCGATCAACAAAATTACAGCAGCTAAGTAAACAACAGCTCACTTAAGCAACTGAGCTATTTCTCTCCGGCTTTTATGGTTATTTAAATCGGCCGTGCGAGACAGTTCTAGGAATTTCTGGAAAGCAAAAATAGTAGAATTACGGTTGCAGCTAAATAGTAGTCAATTACATTTATTTTCAAGTTAAATATCAATTACAGAGATAAACTTTTATTCAATGTGAAATGCACGTGCTTTTGTGTTTTTACTTTTTTGGCGTAGCTTTCTCTTAAAATTTGTCACGCACTGCATTGCATGGGGAAATACAACAATTTTAATTATAATTCTACTAAAAATAGTTAACCAGATTCAAAATTCGTAACAATATGTAAAGGAAGCAAATCGCAGAAATTATATAAACAAATTAAATAAAAATGGTGTTATATCTAATGAGGAAATGAAGCAATATATTGATCAATATTTTGTCTTTAATCAATGAGTAATTAGACAAAAAAATAAAAAAAGAAAGTATATTTGAGTGCTGTGATAAAAAAAAATCTGCTTTTAATAAAATAGATGAAGTAACACTACCGATTGATAAATTGAAACACCAAATTATGATTTAAATTTAACAAAAACTAACATTCATCAGATTAGTGGAAAAGAATTACAATTGTTAAAAATTAGATATCTAAGAGCTCTTTGATATCGAAACATATCGTGCATTATTTAAAGATATTTCAAACCAAATTGAACCTGAAATTCTTAATCAAATTTATGACGTTTTAAAAACCAAAATTGCCTCATTTCATTAAAAGATTGGACACTTGGATTCGGAACACTTTCGTACTCAAACATCAAAAAATCTTATTTTGAAGAAAATCCGAAATTTTTCACAACTTTAAATTAATTAATGAAAGAACAACCAGATGTACTAATATATTTTCTATGTTTTTGTTACCTATTTAAGCATTACCGATTCCTGCATTACCCATTTTCAGCGGGATAATGTTTCTCAGACTGCGTAAACCTTCTTTAGAGCACAATGTCGCTCATTGAACATGCCTGAGATTTCATCGGCTGGCGACTTGCTCGTACAGTTGCTGGGGCACAAACTAGGACTAAACTTTCGCGTCAAGTCAAAGACCTATGGAATGCCATCCCCAGGATTACATTCAGAAACTACACAGTCCAGTCACATTAATGTGACCATCTGTCAAAAGCCAGAATAACCACCTTTCGCAGAGCGGACTGCTGCGAGACGTGCAGGAAGAGAGTCACATAGGTCCCTGAAGGTGTTCTCTGGGATGTTGAGCCATGCCGACTCTAATGCCGTGGCCAGCTGCGCTAGATTACGCGGTTGAGGATCCATGGCGCGAACAACTCGATCGAGATGGTGCCACAGATGCTCGATTGGGTTTAAGTCAGGTGAGTTTGCTGGCCAGGGGAGGACGGTAAACTCATCCTGGTGCTCTTCGAACCACGCACGTACACTGGCAGCTGTATGGCACCTCGCATTGTCCTGCTGGAAGATGCCATCATCCTGAGGAAAAACAATGCGCATGTAGGGGTGAACATGGTCCGCAAGGACAGATGCGTACTTGTATTGATCCATTGTGCCTTCCACAATGATCAGTGAACCTAGAGAATGCCAGGAAAACATTCCCCAGACCATAATGCTCCCGCCTCCAGCTTGGACCGTTCCGGCAATGGTTGCAGGGTGGTTCCTTTCAGAGGTTTCACGCCTTATACGCCAACGTCCATCTGTCCGATGGAGCATAAAACGCGATTCATCCGAAAACGCAACCTGTCGCCACTCAGTGGACGTCCAGCTGCTGTACTGGCGTGCAAATTCTAGCCTTCGCCGTCGATGAACAGCAGTCAGCATAGGTGCACGAACCAGGCGTCTGCTTCGGAGGCCCAGACGCAGCAATGTTCGCTGAATAGTACTTTGGGAGACACTTTTGGTAGCCCCTTGGTTCATTTTGGTGGTCAGTTGCTCAACGGTAGCCCGTCTATCTGCCCGAACGCATCTCCGCAACCGTCGTTCGCCTCTGTCATCTATGGCCCGTGGTGCACCACATTTGCCACATCGCTGATTTTGGACAGTCCCATTTTGCCATGCACGGTACACTTTTACCACGGCGGCACGCGAACAGTTCACAAACTCAGCCGTTTCGGAAATGCTTCCACCCTTGGCCCGAAAGCCAATGATCATGCCCTTTTGGAAGTCGGATAAATCGCTTCGTTTCTGCATTACGCCAACGATTGAAATGTTTTCCGAAGCCCTCACACACCCTTTATATACGCTCAACTGCACTGTGCTGCCACCTGTCTTCTGTGATTGGTTATTTAACTCTGACATGGAAAGTACGTGGTGGTCACATTAATGTGTCTGGACTGTGTATATGATTCAATGCCGCGTTTTGTACACCTTTCATTGCTCAACGTAGCTGACACACAAAGTACTGATTTCCAACGTTCGTTTTGTATTTTTGTCTTGTTAATTTGATTGTTTAGTTAGTTGTACCACTATTAGTAATATGGGGAATAAATTTCATTCATTTCCAGTAATATGAACAAGGCGTTGCATTTTTCACAAATATTCGTGCATATCGATCATAAGTATAAATATATAGAAAATTTCAATCCTTTTGGTGAATATAAATTAGGTAAAATGAAACTCAACGTCAAGTTTATTGCTGATAACATTTGGAAATTTCTCAAATTATTAAAAAAAACATATATATAGCCTATAATGATGCTTTCTTAAAACATCGTACTTCTGTAAAATGTGGTTTATATTGCATGAAATATATTTCAGAAGGAAATGAAGGTAATTCAAAGAAACTGCTTAAATCTCTTACAGAATTTCCTAGCAAACATAACAAAGATTTAGTTATAAAACTTGATAAATGAACACACATTTTTTCAAAGATGTTGAATATATAGAAGACTGCTCTGAAGCCTCTGGCAGCAAAGATAACAGGAAAAAAAACTTATTAAGTAATAAAATAGTTAGAAAATAATGAATAATTTATCATATCAGAATAATATATGATAATCATAATATTTATCGTGTCATAATAATTTACGATAGTTCAGAACATGAATATTATTGTGATTTTAGGATATATATATATACGTTTTCAAAACAGAGATGTAAAAGTAGAGTATTTTTATTTAATGAAATCAAAAGAAAATATAATATTATTTTAACTGAATAAGCAGATAATATGCTTCTAAAATTTATAGACAACCCTTTGTGAAAGAATAAATAATTATTTACTTTTTATGAAAAAAAGTTTGTGATTATTCTAAAATTCTAAATGAAATAAATGTAACCGTTACACGAAAACGAAGTAATATGAAAAATGTGGAATATTTTCCATCTAGCTGAAAGGCAGGAGCGCCAGCTCTGCTGTCTTATCTCCTTAAAAAATTAAGTCATAATAAATGGATGTGGCAAGAATATATGCACACTTTAAGAATTTTCACTCTTAGACAAAAGAACGACGCACCGAGAAGATATAAAGCAAACTGGACACAAATTGATATGCATACAGGTTTCGCCGAAAAATGCAAAATTTTATATTTTGGCTGCCAATGAATGAACGGTTGTCGCTACAGCGCATCTGATCTGCGCAACTGGCATGATATTTGAGAGGAGAAATTACGATTCCAGGTCATAAATTCTTCACGAATTTCATTCCGTGTACTCTGGTAGACAGTAACTATGCCTCGCATACAGGTGCGCGAACGATATGCGCAGATGTCAGAATTTCAGAGAGGTCGTGTAGTTGGGCTCGTGAAGCCGGTTGGCCTTATCGGCGAATAGCTCGACATTTGAGCAGGAACGATGCCACTATTAGACGACGTTGGCAGGAATGGGTGATGTTCGCTGAATAGTACTTTGGGAGACACTTTTGGTAGCCCCTTGGTTCATTTTGGTGGTCAGTTGCTCAACGGTAGCCCGTCTATCTGCCCGAACGCATCTCCGCAACCGTCGTTCGCCTCTGTCATCTATGGCCCGTGGTGCACCACATTTGCCACATCGCTGATTTTGGACAGTCCCATTTTGCCATGCACGGTACACTTTTACCACGGCGGCACGCGAACAGTTCACAAACTCAGCCGTTTCGGAAATGCTTCCACCCTTGGCCCGAAAGCCAATGATCATGCCCTTTTGGAAGTCGGATAAATCGCTTCGTTTCTGCATTACGCCAACGATTGAAATGTTTTCCGAAGCCCTCACACACCCTTTATATACGCTCAACTGCACTGTGCTGCCACCTGTCTTCTGTGATTGGTTATTTAACTCTGACATGGAAAGTACGTGGTGGTCACATTAATGTGTCTGGACTGTGTATATGATTCAATGCCGCGTTTTGTACACCTTTCATTGCTCAACGTAGCTGACACACAAAGTACTGATTTCCAACGTTCGTTTTGTATTTTTGTCTTGTTAATTTGATTGTTTAGTTAGTTGTACCACTATTAGTAATATGGGGAATAAATTTCATTCATTTCCAGTAATATGAACAAGGCGTTGCATTTTTCACAAATATTCGTGCATATCGATCATAAGTATAAATATATAGAAAATTTCAATCCTTTTGGTGAATATAAATTAGGTAAAATGAAACTCAACGTCAAGTTTATTGCTGATAACATTTGGAAATTTCTCAAATTATTAAAAAAAACATATATATAGCCTATAATGATGCTTTCTTAAAACATCGTACTTCTGTAAAATGTGGTTTATATTGCATGAAATATATTTCAGAAGGAAATGAAGGTAATTCAAAGAAACTGCTTAAATCTCTTACAGAATTTCCTAGCAAACATAACAAAGATTTAGTTATAAAACTTGATAAATGAACACACATTTTTTCAAAGATGTTGAATATATAGAAGACTGCTCTGAAGCCTCTGGCAGCAAAGATAACAGGAAAAAAAACTTATTAAGTAATAAAATAGTTAGAAAATAATGAATAATTTATCATATCAGAATAATATATGATAATCATAATATTTATCGTGTCATAATAATTTACGATAGTTCAGAACATGAATATTATTGTGATTTTAGGATATATATATATACGTTTTCAAAACAGAGATGTAAAAGTAGAGTATTTTTATTTAATGAAATCAAAAGAAAATATAATATTATTTTAACTGAATAAGCAGATAATATGCTTCTAAAATTTATAGACAACCCTTTGTGAAAGAATAAATAATTATTTACTTTTTATGAAAAAAAGTTTGTGATTATTCTAAAATTCTAAATGAAATAAATGTAACCGTTACACGAAAACGAAGTAATATGAAAAATGTGGAATATTTTCCATCTAGCTGAAAGGCAGGAGCGCCAGCTCTGCTGTCTTATCTCCTTAAAAAATTAAGTCATAATAAATGGATGTGGCAAGAATATATGCACACTTTAAGAATTTTCACTCTTAGACAAAAGAACGACGCACCGAGAAGATATAAAGCAAACTGGACACAAATTGATATGCATACAGGTTTCGCCGAAAAATGCAAAATTTTATATTTTGGCTGCCAATGAATGAACGGTTGTCGCTACAGCGCATCTGATCTGCGCAACTGGCATGATATTTGAGAGGAGAAATTACGATTCCAGGTCATAAATTCTTCACGAATTTCATTCCGTGTACTCTGGTAGACAGTAACTATGCCTCGCATACAGGTGCGCGAACGATATGCGCAGATGTCAGAATTTCAGAGAGGTCGTGTAGTTGGGCTCGTGAAGCCGGTTGGCCTTATCGGCGAATAGCTCGACATTTGAGCAGGAACGATGCCACTATTAGACGACGTTGGCAGGAATGGGTGAACCATGGCCGCACACAGTGTCAAGAAGGAAGCGGTAAGCCTAGAGAAACGACAGAACGTGAAGACCGAGCAATCGTCAGAGCGCCACTCACAGCCCCAGATGCACCATTATCATCGATTGTACTGGAAACTAGTGCTTCAGTGACCGCAAGGACAATTCATAGACGGCTCATAGAAAGGGGGCTGAGGTCACGGCGCTCCTTCCGCCGACTACCATTGACCTCTGTACAACACCAAGCCCGTTTGCAGTGGTATCGGGCTCATTCGTACTGGAATGTCACTGACTACAGTAGAATAGTCTTCAGTGATGAGTCCCGCTTTGAATTGAGCCCCGATGACCAGCGAAGCCGATTCTGGAGACGCCCCGGACAGCGCTGTGATACCAACCTGACTGTCTTCCGGCAGACAGGCCGACAACCAGGAGTGACGGTCTGGTGTGCCATTTCCTTTCATAGCAGGACCCTTTTGGTTGTCATCCGTCGCAACCTTACAGCACAGCAGTACGTCGACGAAGTTCTAAAGCCCATTGTGTTGCCCTTCCTGTCACGCCACCATGGGCTTACATATCAGCAAGATAATGCCCGCTCCCACACTGCACATGTTTCTACTCCTTGCCGAACATTACCTTGCCCAGCAAGGTCGCCGGATCTCTCTCCTGTTGAGCACGTTTGGAGCATTATGGGCAGGGCCCTGGAACCAGCTCGGGATGTTGACGATCTAACGCGCCAGGTGGACAGAATTTGGCACGATATCCCTCAGGAGGACATCCGCAATCTCTATCAATCGATGCCAAGCCGAATAACTGCTTGTATAAGGGCCAGAGGTGAGTAAACGTGCTACTGACGTTTTCATTTTGTGAAGCTCTGTCACTTCAATAAATTATCCAATTTTTGTCAAACTGCAACCATTTGTTTTTCTGTACATGTACATCATTTCTACCGATTTTCGTCTCATTCGGATAACTCTTCTTGGTACGTCGTTTTTTTTCTTTTTGTCTAAGAGTGTAAATCCATTAGATAATTTTTATAAACATTGAAATCATGGAAAATTTAATGGTATATTATAATTTATAAATCTAAAATCAATAATACCAAATATGATTGTGAATGACATAAAAAATATTCTTTTGCCCATAAAAAAGGCACTGAAAGAGTAATTATCGTAGCAAACGATTTAGTGATAACAAAGTATTAAGGTAAAATTATTATGATAAATGGCGGCTTATGATCCACCTTTTGATGATGATGAAGTGAAAGAAAGACCTATAGAACCTCCTGGTATTGGTTTTAAATTAACGGATGATGAAAATTATGATATGGAGAGTAAAATTTTAAAAAATTGTTCAAATCCAGGTGATAATCATGATGCTGCTAATAAAGAATTTGAATTAAAATGTATATAACGTAATTGTTTTGAACTGAAAAATGAATTAATCGAAAAAATTAAGAAATTAGATACCAGTTTGTTAAATTTCACTGAAGAAAATCCAAGATATATTAGACCCCTAGAAGGAGGAATTAATGTAGAAAAATCTGATGATAATCAAATAAATGAAAGCATATCAGAATATAAAAATAAATTAGAAGGTAAGTATTTACATATTAAATATATTATAGATACAAATGGAAAGGAATAAAAAATGTCGGAAATCTAATGCAGGATCAAGATGCTGCAGCCAAAAAAATTTGTTTATGATTCAATTAAAAACTCCTTTTTATGTCCCTAATTCATTTGATTTTATTACACTTCAACGTGATAAAGAATAGACTAATATTATGCTCTCGAAATTTGAAAAATATGGAATACTGAATAAAGATTCTAAATTTTTAATAGAATGGGATGTTAGAATTATATTACTTGCTTTATAATAGATACTTTATATTAGATAAAATAACTGAAAAAGAATCAGAATTTGCCGAAGATCATATTGATGTTGATGAAATATTTTTGTTTTGAGTTCAATTATTCCCAAAGATAAATAATTTTTTACACATGTTAAGCAGGATTATGTGTTAAAAATTAAAAGTTCGAGCAAAAAGTTATATTACTATTCATCCTTCTTTGAAAATTGAAGTATTAAACTGGAAGCCTGAAATTATAGTCTTAAAAATGCATGTTAATTGGGGTGAGGGTTCTAGAAACAGCCTTTTAACTGAAAATTTAATTGAATTAATGAAATTTTGAAAAATATAGTGGTCTGATTTCTAGATATAAAAAATTATTTGAATCTTTCATCAGTGAATACAAAGATAAGAATTTTTGGGTGTAATATTTCAGCTTATCAGAAATTATCTAAACCGTTTATGATTATGCGCAAAAATCTCATTCAATGGTATATTATATCTAAATAAAGTATTATCTGAAAAATTTTTAGATCACAAAAATAAAATAAATTGCGATGCAATTTCAGAATATTGAACTTTAAATAATAGTTTTATTTTACAAAATTATAAAAATTAAATATGAAATTAGTTTTTAGATATAAAATTTAACAGAAAATACTGTGGAAGAATTGAAAGATGTAGTAGATCGGGGTGAAATAATTAAACATCAAGAATTCAGTGAAAACTTTTTCAGTAAATATGAAGAGAAAGAAGATTGGTGTAGTTCGAATATATGTAAACAAGTTTCAGAAACTTTCATTAAAAGATATTATGAGAAAGTTTACATTATACTATTATTACCTCATATAAGTGTAAATTTTAAAAGAAATGTTAACTAATAAATATATTGAAGCCTAAGTAAAAAGCATTTAAAATAATGTTACTAAATAAATGGATGAATTCAATAGTCTTCGATATTATCCAAAACTCTAAAATTGAAAGATTTAGAGCATGGGAAATATAATCTGTTCTTAGAGAGAACAACTGAGACTAAATTTTGAGATTCATATATTGTGAAAAATAGAAGTAGATGATGGAGAAAAGAGTATTTTCTCAAAAAACATCATTGAAAACTTTCTGGCAACGCAATCAAGAAAATAAGTAAAAGAAATTACATATTAAGTTATAGAAGTATGCTAGATGGAGAATATTCCTATTAGAAAAAGAATCTAAAAAATGTATAATTTTTTGAACTGATTGTTTCTATTTTATTTTGAAGAACATATATTTTACCTCATTTTTATTCTTGAGATTTTTTCATATCTAAAAACATATATTTCTATCTCATTTTTATTCTAAATCTTAAGATTTTGTCTACTATTTCATATTAAAAAAGTAAACAGTTTTTTCCAAAAACTTCATATTTTTTCGGTTTTCCTGTACTTTTTTGGAGGCTATTATATCTAAAAAATATATAAAAAACATACATATTTTGTTTAAAAAGTCTCGAAACGTGAGAGAGTCGTTCAGGCTTTTGGGAAAGTACGCCAGAAACGTCATTTTGACTCTATCTATTAATATATATACCAATACTGGAATTGGAATTCAAAAAAGAAAAATCATGTAAGAAATCTTGAAAAGTTGAGAGATACAGAAAATATAAAACATAGAGTGTTCATTAATTTTCTCCGAAAATCCTCTCATTCTCTTCAACACAAATCATGTTTTAGTAACCGAAACAGATTAAAGTTGAAAGAGAGAGATAAAGAAAATAAAGTATAGAGGATTTATTATTTTTTTCCAATATTGTCTTATTCACTTAAGCATAAACCGTTTTTCTATCAAACCAGGTCCATCAAAGTTAAGAGAGAATATAAAACAGAGTGATCATTAATATTTTTTTCAAGATCTTCCGATTCAGTTCAACATAAATCGTTTTTCTTAGTGGCGCATCAAAGCTGAGAGAGAGAATATAAAACATGGAGAGTTCATAATTTTTTATCTGTAAGATCTTCTGGTTCATTTCAACAAAATCGGTTTTTTCCTTCTTCTATCAATCAGCCCTTTAAGCAATTTTTGTGTCTTCTGAATGGGTACCTGTGTTCGAATACTTTTGTGAGGAACTGTACATGTATGGCAAGATTGGAACCACATTTTAACGTCAGCCCTTGAATTACTGCAGTAGAAGCGCTCTCGAACTATCCAGAGTCTTTATTATCCACGCTATCCAGAGTCTCTATTATTCTGAATACTCCGGATCTCAAAGAGCCCAATATTGTTTTGGATTAGGATTATGGATCGAAATGCCTTCCCACATAGGATTCTCATTTGAAGACTCCATTCGGTCAGTTATGAATTTAATGTCATGGTCTTCCAACTGATCTTTATTGACTTCTTCGTCAATTCATGAGTATCGGTTAGACGATGTTGAAGTTGTAAGTTCACGTGCGAGCGGATCAAACAACTCTTCGACCCTGGAACAATATTGGCAGGTTTCTGGCAAAGCTCTTCTAGACAGAACATCGGTATTTCCATCTGCCGATCTTTTCCTGTGTTGGATATTGATATATTACTGCAGTCTCTGTATCCATTTGGCTGTTTGACCTTCGGAATTCTTGAAATTTAAGAGCCAAGTCAAAGATGTATGATTTGCTGTAGAGGTAATGGTGGAAATGTCATACGTTTTTAAATATCGCGAGCATCTCTTTTCTGGTGAAATACAAATTCCTCTGCGGTTTAGTTAGTCTTCTGCTTTAGTATGTTACCACACGTTCATAGGGAAAAAAAAGCACCCAAACTCTCCTTGCTCGCGGCAATGTCAGGAATAAATGGTTTGTCGAGCTGAGGATTCGTCAAGATTATCCAGATGTTAAATCGTCCTTCAGTTTGTAAAATGCGTCCTCACATTCATTTGTTCACAAAAAATTTTTGCTTGAAGGTCTTGCGATGGGAGAATATTCCTTCACTAATCTCCCATAACAGGTGCAAAACTCCAAGAGACATCTCAATTGATAGACAGTTTCGAAACGCTTTTAATATTTGAATGCCGAAATTTTGCTGCATCCATACACACACTTTCGTCAGAAATAACGTGCCCAAGGTAAATAATTCCTGCCTGAACGATTTAAACTTGGCAGGTCCTAACTTTGGATTGGTTTCCTGTAATATTTGAAATTTCGTCCTAATAATTTCTAAATGCTCTTCAAAAACCTTTCCCAACGTCGATGATGTAATCCAAATATATCACAAGCTTCGTAGGAACGACCTCTCAGCACGGTTTCCATGAGGCTTTTGAAAGCTGCCAACTCATTGCATAATCCAAGTGGCATCACTTTGAACTGCCAAATTCCTTTAACCGGTAGTAAATACCACCTTTTATCGGTAATTAGGGCGTATCTCTAACTGGCAATATCCACTCTGTAAATCAAGCATCGAAAAATACTTGCTTCCCGAAAAAATGTGTGCAGAATACCGTTAATTCTAGGGAGAGGATAGCTGTCTTTCTTCTTGATGTCGTTCAACGGGCGATACTCAACGGGAAATCTAGTTGAACCATCCGTTTTTTGACTAGGAAAATAGGAAAGGCTCAACGACTTTTTGAAAGCTCAATAATATCACCTGCATTTTTTCTTTCAGACATTTTACACATTCTTTTAGACCTCTTTAGTAATTGTTAGACATCTTGGATAATAAAACAGGCAAATGTTTTGCTCCTAATGAAGGGGGACCCGTTTTGCCCTCGAAAAATCGATTGGGATTTCACAAAATCTATGCCGAATCCAAGGTTGTCGATTTGCCTGTTTTATTTTCCACGTCGGCGTGTTTCTCTTGCGTCTTGATTTTGGATAATGTTTGATTGGTGGATGATTTCTCATATCACTTTCATGCTGTCACAAACTACTTCCACCTATGTCAGATGTGCGGAAGAAAACATCTTCAAATTTTCGAATGACGCGTTCTGCAGCACACCTCATTTCATCACATATTTGTGCATTCTGCAGTAATTTCTATGTTAGCCTCTCCAAAGACACACAGACTGATAACTACTCGTTCGTTTAACGCAGGTCACTGGAGTACCAGCTGCAACCACGTCGCTATATTGCTCACGTTGACAACTCTCGTCGAGATGACGGTCCTCGATAGGTCGACAAATGCGGACTTACTAGTACGTATTTTGGCCGATTACAGTTTTTTCGTGTGGTTAGAGTTGTATTCCATTATACCGAACTGGAAATTTCTGTTTTCAGCTGTGGATCCATGTAGCAAAAATTCTGTCTTGCTGGCACAGTGATATCGTTTTGAGCTATTACTTGGTTGACTGGTTTAAATCTGTTTCAGAATAGAACTTAATTACACAAATATTCACGGAATTCACTCACAAAATTTGAAATCGACTGTATCCTCTTTTATTTTACTTCTGTTAACAGACATTACATATACACAGGAGAACTTACGTATTGTTACTCGGATGGACACCGTTGCCATCCACATACATGCACTTCACCAATCCCAGCTACCAGCACACAATCAATCAATGGCCGCTATCTTTCCCCGTTGTTCTTTTCTACTCGTGGTTGCCAGATCACTCTTGTTAAATCATACTCTCATTAGATCCTGGCGTCACTTCACTTCTGCCTTAACAAAATCCTTTATCTTTAATTTCTAACAGGGTTATATCCTCCGAGGGAGAATGCAGTTCGTTATTTTTAAAGTCCAAGAAAGAACTGCATTTCCTTTGAAAGTCTAATCCGAGCATGCACGGGTTTGTAATATTTGCTACATGTGATGCAGTGTGATGACATGCGGTATTTCTAAACGTAAGGATAATGTTTAACGTTTTATTGATGTCGATTTTATCACCTGTCACAGTCTGGAGGGTAAAGCTGTGCGACCTCCAAATGAATTTATCGTCCAGTTGTTGAGCCAGATCTTTACGGATGATGGTAACATTGGCTTCTATATCAATAGTCATGTTGCAAGGAGCTCCGTTTATATGTCCCATGATGAAGCATATTACTGCCGAAACTCACTGCAGAAATCTGAAGAGCTGCAAAATGAGGCTTCTGAATATCTAGCAACGTCCATTGTGCGAGATGGCCACTAATTAGTAATCTTCTTCTTGCTGAAGAAAGATTCCAACTTCCGTGCCTTGGAATTTCTGCAGTTCCTTCCTACGTGGCATTCACCACTGCAGCTTCATGGCTTTAAAATAGTCTTGCTGCCATCAGTTTTCCCCTCAAGGCATTAAATTCCTGGTTAAGTTTTCTAGACGAGAAGTCAGTTGATCATTGGGCTCCTGAACGTGAGCGGCCCTGACTGGGTGATTGTCGCTACAGGTTGCTTCGAATTTCATAGCGTACATTAAAAACTGTTCAGAGCCTTGACACCTGCCATTCGCAGGGCTTTCTGTATCTCAAAATTCCAGATGCTACCAACGAAGCACTGCAGGGAGAGGATTTACCTTGTTGCTGTTAGGCAGTCCGAAGAGCCGAAATGAGACTACCTTTGAACATCCGTGGAGGGCTTCTGCAGTGTTTCTTCTGGCTTTTCTTGGCGATATTTTACCTCAAGCCTTCTGTAGCCTTTTGAACACTTTTCGTCAAAACACAACTCTAACGGGCCTGGTGGAGTTTCGAAGTTTATTATCTGGATTTCAGGCGAAGTTTGAAGGATATTAGCCGAATAGGTCTCGTAGAAGCGACGAGATAGCAGAATTTAGTTCTGGAATCAGACCCATTTGCGTCAGCCACTATAGAGTCTTACACGCTTTCCATCATACGTGGATAACTTTAGAAAAGGTCGAGAAGACATTAGGATGGATTGATCTGCAGATTTCTTTAAGCTGTCAACTTCCGTCACAACATCAATAGAAATTTTACCATTGAATTGTTCTTCGAAAATAGAAACTCTTTCTCCGATTTTGTATTGGACAGCAGAAATTCCGTCTTCAATTTTTTCTTCAACAACAGAAACTTTCTTTAATTTTTCCAACTTTGTCTTCATCCGTGTCTATTCTTCCCTTCATTGCCTGGAATTTGCTTTCTGTTACAGCAGTAATTTATCTTTTCATTTCCTCTTGACCTGCTTCAATCTTTTCGTGATGACGCTTGATGTTCTCTTCCATCTTTTTTAGCGCGCTTTCATCTCTTCTTTAAAAGACATGACGGCTCCTTCTATCTTTTCTTGGAATGCAGCAAATACTGAAACCAGCTGGCTAAGTTGATGCTTCATCGCTCTTGTCATGACATTCACCTCCCCCCGTCCTGAAACCAAAAACTGCTACAGACTTATGGGTTCATAATCGATTGAATGCGACCAAAGCGATGATAGCTTGATGAAATTTATTCTTACAAAAGAACATTTTAACTTTCTGGAACGTTTCATAAAAGTACTCATACAGCTTTTGTGACAGAGCACAATCTCTAGTTTCCACTTCGAACTACTGACAAATTAAACACAAGATAATATAAAATACCTCAACTGTATAATATAAAATACCTCAAATGCTAAACTATGAACTCAACTCTGAACAAAAACTGAAAACTGATGCTGTCTCTGCTGTTGTATGGTTCCCCGCCCTCCGTCGAGAAATTTACAGTACCTTCGAGTTCTTGAAATTGTTAAAAGACATACAGACAGACAGAGCAGGCAAATGTCTTGTTTTGCACCCGCTAAGACTTTCTGCTCGTGAGGGAAAAAATAACGCTTAGGTGCGAAGGGAAGGCAAACAGAAAAGGAGAAATTTTGTTTGACAGAAAAACAGTTTCGTAGCGTTTTATACTAAATTTTTCAAAGCCAGGTAAAAAATGTGGATTAAAAAATGGAAAAAATAATAAGGAAATAAAGGATAATAATAATAATAATTGAACAAAAATACTTATGGGCTTAAGTAAAACAGAAAAGATCAAACAGAAGCGTGAAATAACGTAACCATGAATGTATCCTTATATGAAATAAATAATATGTCAAATGATGGAGAAATCCATGTGACCTATCACACTACAATGAAAGCCCTAATGTGCTATTGTAAATGTATAGTATATTAAGTGAGATCTTGAAGATACGAACCTAATTTATATCAAAAATGGTTAAGGAAAGGGGGGATGCTTCGTTTCAGTAACTGAGCACTCTTGAGCCTTTTTTTTTCTTATCACAGGAATAAACGAAGCTAAAAAACTTCTCATCAGGAGAGCTTTGGAAACTCTTTAAGTGTACTTGAGCCAGTTGAAAGCGCCGGCAAAGCTAAAGAAAAGAAAAAAAAAAAGATGAGGTTTCAGTTTCATAACAACTTAAAGTCTGGTTAGGAAGCTAACTTTAAACTAAGGAAGGAAAGTAAAAATAAAAAGTAAAAAAAAAGGAGGTAAGTCTAAACATGGAATAGAAGACAATATGCTGGCTTCAACTTCGATACAGAACAGCAAACACGAAACATAACATCAGACAAAAATAGATTTTTTATACATTTTTCCGAACACAGAAGCTTTAGGTAAAAGTGCTGAATATTTGGAGTAAATCACCAACAATACTAAGTAATCACGTAGCTAAATAACTAAACAGCCGCAAAGATTCGTCTAAGTTAGAGTAAAAATCTAAATAAACAAACAAAAAAATACAGGAGATCGGAGAAAAAAAGCTGAAATACTTCTACGTAATACTTCAACTTTCATATAGCAGGAAAAAAAACTCTCCTGGCAATAAATCACTACAGCACAAATTAAGCTTTAGAAATGGTACTAATTTTTACGGGTGGGGACTCATCCCTGCGAGGAGGATAAAATTCAGAAATCTAAGTACTTAAATTTTGTAGCAAAAGTAAATGAATAAGGAAAATAAAAGTCTTTCCATGCTCTTATGCATTTATAATTTAAAGGAGCAAAAAATTCTCCCCCTGCCCTCTTTTGTAGCTAATACTGAAGGTCATCGAATTACGGTCTATGCCAAGAATGAGGTCCTTCTCCTCACATGGGTCTTCTCCCACGGTGGGAGTGGGGGAATGAAAACAAAGCTTCAATAGCGGGAGTACGGGCGTTATGTGAAAAGGATCTGTATGCATACAAAAAGTTAAAACAGTATTAAGATCATAAAAGATAAGCAGTAAAAGATAAAATAGAAGAAAGATAATCATCCTACCTTGAGCATGGGATTTCAGATTATATCTATAAAGGTATATTTTAAATTCTTGATAGGAAAAAAGACATAAAAATTATCTTCTACAACTCATGGAGAACAATAATTCTCATCAATGCTGATAAACTAATTTTAAAACGCGGAACTTCAGAATAAGAATATTGAAAAAAGACAAATTTAGGAGCAATTCCAAAAACACTTGAGCACCCTTCCCTGTCCTCCGATACCCCTGGATACACAAGTGAGAATCAACTTTTAGACACAGACAAAGAAGACAGATGTTTAGTTTTGCACCCGCTAAGTGTTTCTGCCCAGAGGGTGAAAATTAAGTTTAGGGGCGAAGGAAAGGAATATAGACAGAGGGCAATTTCACATTTCGAAGGAAAATGTTTCTTACAAATTTGTACGAATTTCAGACCCGCTTCAAGCGGTAGTGTTTTTATGTATGGCTGTAATGGCTTATTGTTTTACTTTTATTACTCAAGAAATCTTTATTAAGTTTAAAAATAAATATCTAAAAGATCGTTGGTCTGATTATTCATCCATCTCGGATGCCTTACGTTACAGCTATATATAAAAATGGTGGCAGCAGGTGGATTAGAAATCCACGGAAAAGATTACGGACATCAGTCCGGTTAAAAAGGAACGTCAGTCTCCTGAATGCAGTTCATCTTTAACCTATGTGGATCGGAAATCCACGAAAAAAGTTACGGAGGTTAGTTCTGATAAAAAGGAACGTCAGTCTCCTGAGTACAGCTCATCGTTAAGCTACGTGGACTGGAAATTCAGGGAAAAGTTACGGACGTCAGTTCGGATAAACAGCAACGCCAGTCTCCTCAATACAGCTCATCTTTAGACGGTGTGGATAGGAAATCCACGAAGGAAGTTTACGGACGTTAGTCCCGAAATACGCTGGTTATCATAAATTAAGGAAAAGTCATGATTACTGAAAACGTTACTTGTAGAATTTTATGAAACTTACCCACAATATACAACACATAGTAAGGTATCAAATAACATAAAAAGAAATTAACCAGACAATTATGGTAGTATAGAGATTAGTACATGTATAAAATGAACAAATCGAGGGTGTCAGTTTGCTATAGGAAAAGTACCATTAGTATGGAATATGATCCCTCTAGAAACAATACAGCCATGTGTGATGCTTTCAATTACACGGTCTATCAGTTCCATAGGAAGCGAGAGCCATCGTCTTCCTAGACGTCTTCCTAAAGCATCCCAAACATGCTCGATAGGATTCAAGTCCGGGGATCGAGCTGGCCGCTCCATGCGCATAAATGTTTCCTGTTGAAGATAATCATCTACGATCGAGCCCTGTGTGATCTTGCGTTGTCGTCCTGTAACAGGAAAGCATCACCTATTGCCCCGGCATATTGGCGCACATACACATCAAGGATGTCATCTCTATAAACCTGAGCATTCACGGTTCCCCTTGGAAAAACATGGAGGTCTGTGCGTCCACCCAAAGAGATGCCACCCCAAACACAGACACTGCCTCTTCCGTATGCATCTCTTTCACGGATGTTTGACGGAAGATAACGGGTTCCAGGTTCTCTCCATATCAAATAACACCTACTATCGCTTTCTAGATTAAACCTGGACTCATCCGTAAAGAGAAAAGCCCTCCATTGATCAGGCGTCCAGTGGACATGTTGTCGTGGCCACTGCAAACGATCCCTCCTATGGCGTGACGTAAGCGGCATGCAAATGGCTGGTCGCCTCGTATACAGAGTACCTTCGTGAAGCCTTCTACGCACAGTTGACGTTTACACCAACCTTTCGATGGCTGCGGCAAGGGAGGATCTAAGAAGAGTCGGAGAAGCGGTTCTATTCCTACGTGCACATAATGTCAAATATCGGTCATCGGCGCTCGTCGTAGCAGTTGGTCGTCCTTGGCTGAACCTCCTAGATGCCGAATCTGTGGTTTGAAATTGCCTCTAAAGTCTATGAACCACAGAAAGACTCACATTTAGCCATCTGGTCACTTCTGTTTGACTTTGTCCTGCCTCTAGTTTCCCAATTGCTCTTCATCGTAGTTTGCAGCAAATGATGCCTGAAGGTGATTGTTACGAACTGGCTATCTTAGATTTCTGATGTCAGTATCGCAGTGAAATATGGGCTTGCTCTCAAACATGGACTTTTATGCTCCTCGCAGGTGACGTATTCCGAGGGCAGCGCCACTAATTTGCATATTGCAGTTTTACTCAGCTACTCTTACTTGGCAACATATTCAAATTTTACATGGTTTGGCTTATTTTTGAGGGAGTTATCGCCATTTTTGTGATTTTTCTTTAATTTATGATAACCAGTGTAAAAGAACGTCAGTCTCTTGAATTCACCTCAAGTTGTGGGACTGTCATTGTGTAAAATATCATCAGCATTTTTTTAAATTTCATGCGACTGTGTCGTATCCGAT
>KK120747.1:1610185-1623567 GCA_000611955.2 Stegodyphus mimosarum | reverse complement strand
GAAGTGAAAAAAAAGTTTTTCATTCGTGCTAGAAGCGGACCGTCAGGTTCCAAAAAATTCCAGTCCGAATATCATCAGCCTCTTGTGGGATCATCAGTGTGCGAAAGTGAAGTGCCGTGAAAGTGCGTGTTGTGATAAAAGTGATATAAGTGTCTGGATCATCAGTGTCCGAAAAGTGAAGTGTTTAAAAAATTATTAATTGTTGTGATAATAAGTGTCTGGATCATCAGCATATATAAAAATCTTAAGTTGTGATTAATTAATTTGTAACAGCGTCCTCTTTTCCAAGCATCACCCTGTGTATCAAGTCTACAATCCAGGAGGGTAAGTGCCTTGGCTTTTTTATATTGAGGCAGTGAAGTAATTTAACTTATTTCTATAATTTAGTTCGCACAAATTCACATAACTGTTTTAAGTCGACATTGTCTTTGTAAAGCTTAAATAAATGTGTTGTTTGGTTTTATGTTTACAATGAGGAAGCATAAATTTTAGAATTTGAATTTGTGTTAATAGATATTTTAATATCTGAAATGTGAATATGTTGTACTGAAATTAAGCTTATATAACTAAATGTGTAAAAGAAAAGAATTACTGTAATTTGGGAGATTCTAAGACTAGCTGGTATTTTGACATATCATTTCTAAGACGTCTTGAATGTTTTAAATGTTAGCATTTTGAGTTAAGGTGTATAAAATATTATTTGTGTAAGAACTGAAACATTTTTTTCTGTTGAACGCGTAAAAGGCTAGAAATTCCTAGTATCTTACGTTTTAACGGTTGTCATATCAACGTTTTGTTATGAGGATGTAGATATATGTTTTTTTTTTAAATTTAATTTGCCTCGGAAGGTATATTTTTTATATACTTTGGAATTTAGACGAAAGTATAGTATATTGTATTATCACAAGCATTTGAGGTAACGCAACTGAACTTAAATCATTTAAAAGGTTAATATTATGTGTAGTATGATAAGCTCTCAAATAAACAAATTATATTTGAACTTATAATGTGCATATTACAGTGTAAATTGTCTTGCATTTGTGTTTAGATATGTAGAATATTGTTGCGTTTTACGGGTTCGGGGATTTGAGAGTATCCGATGAAAACACGATGCAGAACAATAAAAAGCACAATTTATTTACAAGAATCACTATTTACAGCACAGTTCCAAAATTACCTTTAAAAGCGTCGAAAATCTACAATAAATACGCTGAAACACAGCTTCAGGCTGTAACTGTAAAGGTAGCTTCACGGCAACACTAAACTTATAATAAACACCGTGGAACAATCACCAATACACTGTCAAGCTATACTTTAAAGGTAGCTTCACGGCAAAGCACTATCTCGATCGCTTTCCGTTCACAAAACTCTTGCGTAGCTTAGCAATCACAGTCAGCAGCTATTCTCGCAATTCTCACAATTAATCACACTGCTCGCAACGCCGGCTCTCAGAAACGAAAGGGTTTATATAGCTTTTCTTTAGGTTCCACACGTTTCGAGAAATATCTCGACAGGAAGTTATTCTAGAAGCTTCCCGATTGGACCATGGGATATCGCCAATTTGGTCGCCAAATGGGCGATAAAGTCGCCAATTTGGCAACCCTCCCATACACTATTTTATGGCAACCCTAGTGCTATGCCGGAAAGCTATCACGGCAAAGCACTTCCTCAATCTGCGACTTCGTAACTTCATTATCAGTTGCTATATTCTTGACAGTCGCATTTTCATTTTCTTCTGTGTCTACTTCAGGCACGTGAGCATCAAAATCTTCGTTCCCGTCTTTAATTTCTTCATGTTTTCGTTCTTTTTCTTTCATCCCGTTGGATGTTTCATCCATAATTTCTGGATCTTTCTCAGACACTCTACTAGCTACTTCCTCCGTTTCTTCATCCTCTGACTCTTCAGATGCCACTTCTGCGATTTCCGCATCTTCTTTCATGGCTCCAGTTTCTTCTGCAAGCTCCTCTTTCATCTGTTGGAGTTGCTCTTGTACTTTGTCTCGGCCGACTTTCCCGTTTTCGCGCTCGGCCTTCATATCAGCTAGCATCTCTTCATAGCCAGCTTTTATCTCATTATATCCGGCTTTTATCTCGTTATATCCGGCTTTTATCTCCTCTTGTCCGGCTTTCATCTCTTTCATCTCTTCTTGTCCGGCTTTCAGAGCGGCTTTCATCTCTTCTTGTCCGGCTTTCATGTCTTTCATCTCTTCTTGTCCGGCTTTCATGTCTTTCATCTCTTCTTGTCTGGCTTTCAGAGCTGCTAACATGTCGGCTTTCAGAGCTGCTAACATGTCCATCAAAGCATTCATTTCCTCCGCCATTGCTTTCTCCTGTAGACGGGTGCCTGGCATTCACTCTCAAATTCCACTTCTGACACCAGTTGTTGCGTTTTACGGGTTCGTGCTATTTGAGAGTATCCGATGAAAACATGATGCAGAACAATAAAAAGCACAATTTATTTACAAGAATCACTATTTACAGCACAGTTCCAAAATTACCTTTAAAAGCGTCGAAAATCTACAATAAATACGCTGAAACACAGCTTCAGGCTGTAACTGTAAAGGTAGCTTCACGGCAACACTAAACTTATAATAAACACCGTGGAACAATCACCAATACACTGTCAAGCTATACTGTAAAGGTAGCTTCACGGCAAAGCACTATCTCGATCGCTTTCCGTTCACAAAACTCTTGCGTAGCTTAGCAATCACAGTCAGCAGCTATTCTCGCAATTCTCACAATTAATCACACTGCTCGCAACGCCGGCTCTCAGAAACGAAAGGGTTTATATAGCTTTTCTTTAGGTTCCACACGTTTCGAGAAATATCTCGACAGGAAGTTATTCTAGAAGCTTCCCGATTGGACCATGGGATATCGCCTATTTGGTCGCCAAATGGGCGATAAAGTCGCCAATTTGGCAACCCTCCCATACACTATTTTATGGCAACCCTAGTGCTATGCCGGAAAGCTTACATAGAGGCGCAACCGCCGAATTTTTCGCAACAATATGTTGTGAGAAAAATAAGGGTTCAATCTTGCTTCTCATATTTGAATCTGATATTTGTTTAAAACAATTTTATATATAGATAGAGAGGAAGCTAGAATTGTTAGATTGTTATCCTAATTCGGGCTTATATTATCATGGCATTCTTAGCAAAAGCTAGAAAAGAGGATCTTTTAACCTTAGCTGAAGAGTTAAGGGAAGAGGTCGGACCTGATATTAGGACATTGCCTCTAATACAGCTGGTTAGGAGAAATGAAGCCTATGAGGAGGAACTTGTGAAAAATCTGTTGGAAAATATCACTCCAATGAGGCTTGAGAGAGAAGGAGAAGAGAGACAGGAAAGAATTAGAAGACAAGAAGAAGAGAGGCAGGAAATAATTAGTAGACAAGAAGAAGAGAGACAGGATAGAATTAGAAGACAAGAAGAAGAGAGGCAGGATAAAATTAGGAGAGAAGAAAGGGAGTTGGAATTAACGAGATTAAAGGTACAAGCCGCAGCCGATACGAAAGGTTTGAAAGTCCAACACTATTTGCTCGGAAACCGGACTGTAGAAAAATTAACAGGAAATCAAAATGAAGGAGTCTTTTGTCGACAACCGATGCACAAAATTTCGACTTCATAGTCCCGAAACTGAAAACGGGCAAAACCGAAATGAAATACATGAAGATGACAGATGCATAGCTAACGGAGAATATTCGCCCTCCGTTAATGAGGCCATCAGACTTTTTGCAGGTATCCTCCCCCCGAAAAGCGAAGCTAGTTTACCTAAAGAAAACACGATGACCACAAAAAACGTTTCCTCTCTTCGTGTAGAAGAAGCAACCCTTCATCCCGAACAAAAGAACTGAGGGAAGCAAAATTGCTCGTGGTCAACACAGAGGTGAATGAACCGATTTTTCATTCATTAGACACGACTCGAAATTCTCACTTAAAAAAGAAAGTAATGATGGGAAATCACCTGTTATTTAGCAGGTTTGAACTCTCAAAACTTTCTTTAGAAAGGAATTATTTAACAGAAAACAGAGTGCTAATTAAAGACCTGGAGAATGGTCGGAAACCTCGGGGCATTCCCGAAACAGTTCAAGAAATAAACTTAGATACTTGCGGACTTTTGCCCATCACACTTAGGGAAAAGGAAATTATATTAACCGCACCTTGTTTATTCCCCACATATTCGGAGACGTCTCCATTAGAAGATATCACTTCTGTTACTGAGGTGGGTGCGTTACTAAAACCTTCCACCAGAATGGAAATTTCTAAAGAAATTCGGCAAAAACAAGGAACTTTAATTATGCCAAATTCGGCCTTTTACCAACCAGACAAATTCTTGGTAGATTTGACAGAGTCTGAAAATTTCAGAAGTGGTTTGTCAAAAAAAAAATGTATTGGAAATTTACCAAGGAAAAGAGAAAGATCTCTTATTTGTCACTTCCTTATGTTAGAGCCTTATACTGAGATGTCTAAAGGGAATAATTATAGCTACTTCATGAATGATGTACATCAAACTTATAATGAAGTGGTTCTTCTTGATGTTAGTGCCGGATCAAATATGTATAATTGTTTTGAGGTCAAGTGCAGTAGTTCTGGATCAAGTTTCGGGTCTCCTCAGAGAGATTACCAAAAACTGCTAATCATATATCTGTAACGCTTTCCCTTTCAGCCTGGCTAGATGCATAATCGATATTAGATTTAAGAATGTATATAGCATATACATGTTTTCAGAAAAACGGTAAAATTCTACTTTGTATGTGTGTGATTTAGTTTATGTGATTGTTTATGTGATTTTTTTTACACTGGCCTCAATATAAGTTCCTGTTGTTTTATCCTTGGTACTTAACCCTACGTAGTATAAAATTTTTTTGTGTTTAATTCATTATTTAGGGTTGACTTTATGTGTATCTAGCAATGATATTTAACTAAGAGATACTGGAATTCTGCAAGCCCCTCTCCCGGGGAGGGGAAAAGTTGTGACGATCATCAGGTGGTGAGGTTCGTCTGTTTTACATTAGAAGACTTCCTGTTTTCAACAGAACTGATCTTCAGGTAAGTTAACTACGGAAAAGTGTTAAGGGCACTCCTTGTGTGGTTCCCCTGCGAACTATCTCCCAGTGTCCGCTAAATGACCGGATTGTAATATTGAAACGTTTTCCAAGCGCGCGAAACGACACTTTTGTTGATTCCGAACTCTGCAGCTACACTGGTGACAGTACTCCCCTCCTCCAGCTTTCCGATCATTCTTCCACGTGTGAAGTCGTCCAGGTGATTTCTTCTAGCCCTATTTCACGAACTGACTCACTGGCACTTGCAGCGAATATGTTGAATTGGTTACCTGGTTACCTGGTTAAGAGCTATACCGGGCTACTGCCTAGGCAGCGATGCCGGTTCATGAAATAAAGCCCTAAGGCACATGACGTAATAGAATCCGGACGAGGGTGAATCTCGGAAGAGATTTTTTTTTGAAAAATATGCATTGCCTTCGCCGGGGATCGAACCACGGACCTCTGAAATACCGGCTCAGTGTGCTGACCATTACACCACGAAGGCACTATGTTGAATTGCGTCTCCGTCCTTCCTTTTATTCTACTATTGAGCTGTGCGCGCCGACATCACGCGTTTTGTGTACGCTCACGCCACCTCTGACGTTTTGTTCCTGATATTTGCATACGCATGACGTTTCTACTGACTTACGTGTTCAATGTACTGATCTCCAGACCTCCTTTTCTGCAATTTCATGGCTATCTGCTAAATTTTTGCATTGTTGCTTAAGTTTTGCACACCAGTGTATCTAATAAAGACGGCAACAAATTCTTTATTAAATAATTGTGGAAAAAAATTAATAATGTCTCTAAGGCTGTAGTTAAAAGGCACAAATTAAAAACTGTTCAAAACAAAATTTGAATTTTTCACTGCTTCATACAATGCATGTATATCAATATACCTGCACGCATCAAAAGTTATAAAATTCCGTGCTTTATTTCTTTTTTAGAAAAGATATTTATTATTCATTCCCCCTTATTTACCTGTATAATGCAGTGTCGCTGCCATTTTTTTATTATGTGTATGTGTTAAAATTCATGAACTTTTTATTGCGTTTTAATTTTATTCTATTTTAATATTAACATAATTAATTCATATATATATATCTATATATTGTTGTGTGCGTACAGATTCGTAATGGATTTAATGCACAAGTTGTTAAAAAGTTAAGAAAATTTATTCTTTTCAAAATAAATAAAACAAGATGCTGAAATATTTTCTAAGAGATATTCGTTCAATAACACAATATCTCAAACGTTAAACAGAACTCAATTCAAAACAGAGCAAATAAATCAATCTCACAACGAATTCGCTACAATCAATAACAGCATTAAGTAAACAAACAGTTCCCTTAAAACTACAGCAACTGAGCTGAGGTGTTTAAATTCGGCTTTTATGAGCTTTTTAATTACTCACTAGAGCATTCTAGTAGAACCTATTTTCTCGATGGCAACAGCAATTATGAGGTATTTATTTATTAAATATTAAACGCACACGCTCTTTTAATTTTACTTTTCCGACGTAGCTTTCTTTTCAAAAAATCGTCTGCGTTACACGGGAAACTAAAACAATTTTAATTACAGTTCTAAATAAATACGAAATCCGTAACAATGCCCTCTCCCCAAGGACTTCACGTACCGGCCAGTACAATCCCTGGACAGGAAGGCACACTTACAACTAAGGCATCAATGAAATAATAAACATTACACTAACAAAATAAACAATACTTGCAATAAGTAACTTTCAGCAAATCAAATGCTATCAACTACTATCAAATACTAAATACAAATCAAATACTATCAAATAACTAAATACAAATCAAATACTATCAAATGCTAAATACAAAAAGGACCATGGTCTTATACTATTTACATTACTATTTGCAATTACATACACTACGTACTATGGCCATAGTAAGAAGCTAACCTGTTGTAATGAACGACTTCTCATTTACAGTTGGATGACTTACGGATCCGAACCACGACGTCGTTCAGCCTGTTTAGAACTGTGTACGGAGCATCCGAAGGTGACTGTAGTTTCGGGCAGAGTCCTTTGCTTCGAGTCGGATTTCACAACCACGCCTTGTCTCCTTTGAAACTATGTCCAGGAGCTATGGTGTCGTCTCGGGTCTTCACCTTCTCCGTCGCCAAGTTGACGCGCTGTCGTGCAAAGTTGTGCATCACTTCAAACCGGGCCTGGAGATCTTGAATGTATTCCTCAGGCGATGAAGGCGCATCTGGAGGGCGACAAACAAAAGATCACAAAGCAGACAAAGGTCACGACCGAAGAGCATCTGTGATGGGGAATAGCCGGTAGTCTCGTGGAGAACGCTGCGGTAAGCCAGTAAAAGCAGTGGTAACTTCTTGTCCCAGTCCTATTGTTATCTGGAAACCACCAATGAGAAGTTGTTGAGGAGGGTTGGATTAAAGCTCTCTACCATGCCGTCCGACTGGGGATGCAAGGGCGTCGTTTGGGTTTTGTCAATGCCGAGTAGCTTGCAGAGTTCTTTGATTACTGCCGAGGTAAAATTCCGTCTCTGATCTGAATGTAACTGAAGAGGCACTCCGAACCTGGAAATCTAGTGCTGTATGATCATGTCTACTACTGTGAAAGCCTCTTGATCAGGAATAGAATACGCCTCAGTCCACTTGGTGTGAAGTAAACAATGACAACCAGGAAGTATTTGTTGCCATCAGCAGTTCGTGGCAGAGACCCTAAGATGTCAAAGTCGATACGTTCAAAAGATGCTCCTAAATTGCAACGCTACACCTTCCCTCGGCTGCGTTTCTCCGGTCCTTTCCGATCTGCACAGGCATCGCAAGATCGGCACCACTTTTGCATGTCATCCTTTGCAATATTCCAGTAGAAGCGCTCAAGAACTCTCTGCAAGGTCTTCATTATTCCGAAGTGACCTCTTGTAGGTCTGCTATGTAAGGATATCCGTAATCCGGGATCTTGGAAGTATCAGCAGCCATCGGAAAGCCTTTCCATCGTCCGAATCAAATTTTCGGTACAACACAGTTTCGAATATGGAGTGACTCACAGAGTGCCCAATATTGTTTTGTTACTCCACTATAGATCAAAATCTCCTGCCAGGTAGGTTTCTGTTTGAGGTCTCCAGAAAATCAATTATGGGTTTAATGTCACCGTCTTCCAGCTGGTCTTTTCTGACTTCTTTGTCACTCCATGGGTCTGGATCAGCCAATGTTGATGTTGCAATTTGTCGTGCGATCGGATTCAGCAGTTGGTATTTAGCTTCGATCCTGGAGCGATATCTGCAGTTTTCTGGGCAAGGTCTTCTAGATAAAGCGTCAGCATTTCCGTGCGATGATACCTTCCGATGACGAAGAGTGATGTCATATTCCTGGAGTCTCTGTATCTGCCTGGCTGTTTGACCCTCAGGATTCTTGAAATTGAAAAGCCAGGCCAATGATGCATGATCGGTGCGGAGGAGGAATTTTCCGCCGTATACATAATGATGGAAATGTTCTACGGCTATGTAATTCCTCCCAGGTTTAGACAGGTACTTGGTCCACGTTCGTGGTCCTCTATTTCTTCGGACAAAACAGCGCCGACGCTTTCATTACTCGCGTCCGTGTCGAGAATAAATGGACTGTCGAGCTGAGGATACGTCAGGATTATAGCAGGTGTTAAAGTTTCCTTCAGATGTTTCTTAAATACATCCGCACATTCTTTAGTCCACAAGAACTTTTGCTTGCTCTTTGTCAGCTTGTGAAGGGGTCGTGCGATGGAAGAAAAATCCTTCACGAATCTCCTATAGTATGTGCAAAGCCGTAGAAAGCTTCTCGGCTGGTCAAGTCACTTCCTATCCGAATAATTTGCATGTAGCGGGACTCAACTTTAGATTGGCTTCTTTCAGTTTCTGAAGCACCTTTCTAAGATTTTCTGAATGTTCTTCGAAATTCTTCCCAACGATGATGACGCCATCCAGGTATATCAGACAGGCTTCGTAGGAATTACCTTTCGAAACAGTCTCGATTAGGCGTTCGAATGTAGCCGGTGCTTTACATACTCCAAACGGCATCACCTTGAACTGCCTAAGTCCTTGTCCAGTAGTAAATGCCGTCTTTTCTCGGTTTCTCCAAACGGCATCACCTTGAACTGCCTAAGTCCTTGTCCAGTAGTAAATGCCGTCTTTTCTCGGTCATCAGGGTGTATTTCTACCTGCCAATACCCACTGTTTAAATAAAGTGTCGAGAACCGCTTGCTTTCAGAAAGAGTGTCCAGAATGTCGTCAATTCTAGGAAGAGGGTAACTGTCTTCGTAACCTCGTTCAACGGGCGATAGTCAACGCAAAATCTTGTTGAACCGTCTTTTCTCCTCACGAGGACGATGGGAGATGTCCATGGACTTGCTGAAGGCTCGATGACATCGCGTTCTTCCACGTCCTTGAAAAGTGTTTGTACCTTCATAACTCTTTCAGTTTAGCAATGGGTAGACGTCTTTGATGTTGCTTGATTGGCGGATGATCACCGGTATCGATTCTATGTTGCGTCTAACTGGCTCAACCACGTCAGAACACGAGCGGGAGAAAGCATCTTGAAGATCTTCAAGACACGTTCGGCAGCATTCCTCTCTTCATTGTTTAACTGCGTATTCTGAAATAACTTCGATGTAATCCTCTCTGAAAACACGGATTCCAGGATGTTACTGTTTCTTTCAACGCTGTTTAGGGGAATACATGCTGCAACCATTGCACCTTTCTTAATAACTCTAGCCTTGTCAGTTACCTTGGCAATTCTCACCGGGATAACGGTCTTCGACAGGTAGACGAGTGCTGAGGCTATTAGTACTCCTTTCGGGATATTGCAGTTCTTGGGATATTCCATGACGCCGTAGCGGAAATTTCTATTTTCGGCTATAGATCCAAGAAGTAAAATTTCTGTTCTTGCCGGTATTGTGATATCGTCTTGAGCTATGATTTTGTGGATAGATTTCACTCCTTCGTCATTAATTCCGAATAAGGCTATGTCCTCAGAGGCAGAATGCATTTCGTTATTTTTAAAGTTGAAAAAAAAATTGTATTTCCTTGGAAAGTCCAATCCCAGTATGCAAGGATCTGTAATCTCTGCTGCATATGCCGCTGTGTTGGTAAGTGGCACTTCAAAACGTGATGTTAACGTTTAATTTTCCTTCGATTTCGATCTTGTGGCCTGACACAGTCTGGAGGGTAACGAGGGGCGGCGTCTAAATGAGTTTGCTTTTCAATTGTTCAGCCACATCTTTTCGAATGATGGTAACATTGGCTCCTGTATCGATGGTTATATTACAAGGAACTCTATTCATGTGTCCCATGATCAAAAGTCCGTTACTGCCGCCACTCACTGCGGAAATCTGATGCGCTTTAAACTGGGCTTTTCATTATCTGGCAACCTCCGCCCAGTGAGATGGCCACAAATTAGTTTCCCTCCTTCTTCATAGGCACGGTTTAACATCCGTGCCCTGGGGTGTTCTGCAGTTTCTTCATATGTGGCCTTCAGCACCGCATTTCTTGTCACCAATATTCCATTGCAAGCCATTCAGTTGTCTTGTTAAATCATCTAGGCGAGCAGCCATTTGATCCACTGGCTCTTGGACTTGCGCAGGTCTGATTTTGTGTCGGTTCTGCGAGTTGCTTGCTGAGCTGCCTCTAACTTCATGGTGTACACCAGAACACGTTTTAAGGCCTTCATATCAGCGATTCGTAGTGCTTTCTGCATTTCAGAATACCGGATGCCATCGATAATGTACCGCAGGGACAGGATTTCCCTTGTTTCTCTCAGGCACTCCGTAAAAGCGAGATGGGTTAGCCTTTCAACATCCTTGGCAAGCTGTTGGAGTGTTTGTGTGGGCTTCTGTTCACGGTATTTTAATTGAAGCCTTCTGTAGTCTTTCAAACATTTCTCCCCGAAGCGCAGCTCCAATGCGCCGCATAGAGCTTCGAAGTCTAGTCTGGTTTTCGGGAAGACTCTGCAGGATATCCGCTGCGTCTGCTCTCAGTGAAGCGGCGAGATGACAGGCCTTAGCTTGGGAATCCCATCCGTTCGCCTCCTCAACTATTGAAAATTGTGTCTTACAAACTTCCCAAGAAGTCTTCCCATCATACGTAGAGAGCTTCAGTGAGGGACGAGCAGGCATTGTGAAGAATTTAAGACCATCACTATTGCTCCCTGCCTTTCCTACGAATTTCTTCAACGTATCAGCTTCTTTGGTGACCGCAGTAACCCTGTCATCAATTTGTTGTTCCATAGCAGAAACTCTCTGTTCTGTTTGTTCTTTTACAGATCACACTGTTTCTTCAATGTGTCCAACTTCATTTGCAACAGCGTCAATTCTGCCTTCCATAACTTCGAATTTGTTTTCTATTACGTAGGTATTTTTTTCATTTCCTCTTGACCTGCTTTAATCTTTCCTTGAACAGCCTTCATTTCATTTTTAACAGATTCTTCCATTTTCTCTTGAACGACTCTCATCTCTTCGTTAACGGAAACTTGACCAGCTTTCATCTTTTCTTTAACGGATTTCATCTCTTCTTTAGCAGAATCTTTCATCTCATCAGAAAAGGCTACAATCAGCTCTCTTAACTGTTCTTCCATCGCTCGTGTTATTGGCATTCAAATGTCCCACTTCTGACACCAAAAATTGTTGCGTGCGTACGGATTCATAATGGATTGAAAGCACAAATCCTTAAAATGTTAACAAAATTTATTCTTTTCACAAGAAATGAAACAAGATGCTGAAATATTTCCTCAGGGATAATCGTACAATATTAAATCTCAAACGTTATAAATATCTCAAACGTTAAACAGAACTCAATTCAAAACAAAGAAACTAATTCAATCTCACATCGAATTCATAACAATCCATAACAGCATTAAGTAAACAAACAGTTTGCTTAAAACAACAGCAACTGAGCTGAGGTGTTTTAATTCGGCTTTTATAAGTTTTTTAATTATTCACTAGAACATTCTAGTAAAATCTATTTTCTCGATTTTTCCGAATGGCAACAGCAATTACGAGATATTTATTTATTAAATATTAAATGCAAGGGCTCTTTTGTTTTTACTTTTCCGACGTAGCTTTCTCTTCAAAAATCGTCTGCGTTGCACGGGAAAATAAAACAATTTTAATTAATTGTTTTATTTTATTAATGTTTATGTTGCACGGGAAAATAAAACAATTTTAAAAGCTAAATAAATACGAAATCCGTAATAATATATATATATATATATATATGTTAAATTCCAAGTACAATGAAATTCTCTTTCTACCCCCTCTCCAAATACATTACTTTCAATTTAAAAAAATGCTTTCAAAAGTCTTTAATAATTCAGACTGGATCAAATTTTAAGTAAACAGAGAGCGTTATTCCCACACAACTTTTATTCACGAACACCAAAGACGCACTCACTCATAAAACAGTTATTACATCACAGTTTTCTTTTCAAATACTTATTTAACTACCGCCATCTATTGGCAGTCTAAAGAAACATTATTACAAAAACATATTTAACACTCCCCCCATGCATCCGCAAACGGATGCATCAATTTTTACTGTACTTCAAGATTATAAAGTCTTTCAATTGGTCTTTTAACAACACCCTTATCCAACTGAATCTCACAAGATCTAATTCTACCGTCTCTTCCAGGAAATAATTCTTTAATCCTACCGAACTTCCAGTTACAGCGTTTCACATTATCCTCTCGTACAAGTACAACATCATTAATTTTAAATGCGGGAGACTTTTTTGGAGTTTTTGAAAACATGGCTGATCTTAATTCTAACAAATATTCTTTATAAAACCTTTTCCAAAAATGCTCCAATAATAATTGCCGATGTTTCCATCTTGTAATCAAATGAGATCTTGTGGATTCTAATTTAGATTCAGGTGAAGGTAAAACAGTCAATCTAGATCCAGTTATAAAATGAGATGGAGAGAGAGGATCAGGTTCATTTGGTTCATTGTATACATAGGTTATGGGTCTAGAATTGATAACAGCTTCAACTAAAACAGCATATAATTCTTCATAAGATAAAGAAGCTTTACCTAAGATACGTTTTAAACAAGTTTTTACAGATCTTACCAAACGTTCCCAAAAGCCGCCCCACCAAGGAGCACCTTCTACAATAAATTTCCATTCAAACTCATTTTTTACCAAGAAACTTTGAATCTTTTCATCCTTACACAGTTTATATAAATACTTTAATTCACGATCGGCAGTTTTAAAGGTCTTAGCATTATCAGAATAAATAACTCTACAAATACCTCTACGTGCAAAAAATCTACGCAATGCTTGAATAAAACACTCAGTACTTAAATTTGATAATAATTCTAAATG
>KK120747.1:1557384-1604708 GCA_000611955.2 Stegodyphus mimosarum | reverse complement strand
ATTAAAAGTCATGAAATTCTTTTTTGGCATTTAACTTACTTGTGTACGTACATATATATATACATGATTTTGCTTTCTTTTTTCACGTTTTTCTCTATGCATAATTGATTAATTGTGCTTTTTTATTATGCAACATTGCTTTCTTACGCTTTCTTTAGAAGGAATTTAAATTATAGTCTTTGTGAAATATCATGCCATGCATTTTCATTTGATGAAATGCAATGTATGATAAAAGAAAAGAATATTTATGGTTAGGAGTTTGTAGACAGTTTTGAATAATTCTGAATTGACTGCAAAGACAATTTTACAGATATTCTTCTTTCTCTTCGCTTTCTCTATCCGAGCAATCCTTCCTCTTTGAATTGACTGAATGGAAAATAAGAATGTATACATATTATCTAAAGTATTTCTGAATAAATTGCTTAGAATTGTAACGTATACTTTAGTGTACCTTAAGGGCTTTATATTTTAGTTGTTTTGTTCGACAGTAATAATGCAATGGTAATTTTTTTTTCCAATTGTTGTGTTAAATATCCCATTTTATAAGCTGTTACGTTTGTAGGGTTTATATTTATTTGAACTAACATTTATTTTAAGTTAATTTATCTTTCCTGTTTAGCCTTCATTTTCCCCTAGAAATGTCCCTGCCAGATATGTAAATTGTAGTAGCATGCGCAGTTTATTCAAATTTAGCGGAAGCTAGTTGAATTAAATAGTAGACGAAACCCGAGTTTGAGAGTCTTGCTTTGAAGTTACGCTAGTGAGATTCCTCAGTAGAATTTAGATCAGCGCGTGTCGGCCTGCGTGCCCAGCCTTGCAAAAGTGCTAATTTTCAACTGTTTAATCAGAAATCTTGCTGAATCTCAGCGGTAATTAAAAACGCGGTTAGTTTAGGATCTCAGAGCCTCGTCGGTAGTGTTTTGATATTTGTTCATCTAATCATTACTTTTAGTTTTACGTTTTGTTTTCGTTTACCGCCGGGTTGGCGCAGTTTGTGAGCGTCAAGTAGACGCATCTGTCATTTTAAAGATAAAAATAAAAAGGGTTCTAACCCCTTCTTACGTTTCTGTGTAAATTCACACATAGTATCAATCACTATCCCAGTGTCTGACAAGCTGGGCCAGCGAGATCTTATACTTTACATTTCACATAATACTATCAAATCATGTTATAAAGTTTACCTATAGAGATCAGAGGTTTGCTATTTGCTATTTAGAATGCAAAATAATGTACAATTCTCTCTGTGCAATTAATGTTTCATAATTATTAAAACTTATTTAAATCGTTGCGAGCTTAGCATTATTTTTTCAAATATGTGTATATATTATTATTGTTATTATTAATCGGTCTGATATGTCAAAAATATGACATATTATTTATAATTATCAAAGATGTTTATTATTCAAGGTAATTATACATACCACATTATTTTTATAATATCGTGGTAAGTATAATTACTACAAGACTTGACTAATAAATTTTGATTAATTATATTTGTCTTCAATTAATGATTTTACGTTGCTACATAATTACAGGTAAAATATTTTCCTAATTTAAATGAGTTAGGAATTATTTTCATTTTTGAGGGATCTGTATCTATATCCTGCCTTCATACTTAAACCGTCTTTCTGTTCAATAATTGCGTACAAATTAAACTCTGATTCATTAAGTGTGAAGTTTCTTTTGTGTTAACGAAAGTGTTAAGTTCTAGGGAGGGGGATGCTTGCGAGTCGTTGGCGAAGTTGGCAATTTTCCTCATCTCCTTTAAATTTCCTCTTCGTTTGCCGCCTCTCGGAAACTTTCGATTTTCGTCCTGAGCTGGGGCTATCGGCTGAGTCAGTGGTTTGCTTCCCTTCGTCGAACTCTCCGCTGGTTTTCCCTTCCGTCGATCAGGCACTCGAACACGCTGGAATTTTTTTGGCGCCTGTGCAGCTTGTTTGGCTGAACGCTTATTCCTTAGCCGTCTCGACGTCGGAAGCTCTCCGTGTTTTGAGTCTGGTACAGGAACTTTGTTTCGGAGTTTTTCCATACTTCGTATACACTTTTGTGGCTCTTGTTGCCGCCTGGATTCCCTATGTGTTGGCCTTTTGGGCTTCCTTCCTTCCGTTCGGTTTCTGGCTTTCTTTCCATGTTTTATTGTGGTCATAGTTGCCTTTCTTTTTGAGGATGGCATTTCCACTTCCATCGGAGTTTGCACGCCATCACAGCTCCTCGTGGCATTCCCATTATCGACTTCATTTTCTTGTAAAATACTTTTAAATATTTTCATTTTATTTCTATTATAGTAAGGTTTAATTTGATCCATATTTACAACTACTTGTTCCCAATCTTTACTTTTCAAATACACCGCAGCTTCCCTAATTCTTTCGATGATGTATGGGCCTTGGAATTTTGGACACAAATTGGTACTTCGTTCGTCGCTTGCCGATGATAACGAATGCTTAACTTTTAGCCCCTCACTTCCCATTTTATAATGAGCTTCTCTACGATTTTTATCGTAATATGCTTCATGTTTCTCCCTTGCCCTGTCTGAACTTTTAACTACTTTATGTATTTATTTTTGGATATCTTTCATTTGAAATTCCAGGGCTTTCTTCTGCACAAAAAGTAATTTGTCCAGTGGCGTAATTAAATTTCGGCCTAAGAAGAGCTCGGCTAGACTTTTCCCCGTGGTATAATGCTTCAGTGTTCATAATGCATAGCTAACTCATTGACCCCGCTATCCCAGGGCTTATGATAATTTCCCACGTAACAACGTCTTTATTAACGTGCTATTAACAACGTGCCTATCTGCTTGCTTACACGTTCAGCTATGTTGGACTACGGCCAATAAGGTACCATTTTTAGATGGCGTATACCAAGTCCTGTACATAAGCCTTCAAATATTTGGGACACAAGCAGTTTACCGTTGTCGGAAATTGATTTTAACGAAGCTCCGTATTTTAAGATATATTTATTTAAAAACGAATCTGTTACTATTTTAGTGAAGGCTGTTCTCAGGGGCATTATTTCAGCCTATTTTAAAAGTTATCTCCGATAACGAGTAAATAAGGATTTTTATTTATTTCGCTGCGCGGGAATGGGTCCAACAAGTTGATTCCGATTAAGTCGTTAGGAATGCTATTTTATATTTTTATGTATCCAGCCGGTCTATAGCTAACGCCGTTATTTAAGTGGCAAGTATGGTAGGACCAGGCATACAGAGTTACGAACTTCCGTAATTACAGAAAATACACCGCCTCACAAACCCGTTCTACTGTTTTCCTGATTCCCAGGTGGCCAGACATTGGCAAATCATGTAATTCACTTAAAATGTTTAACCTTAGCGTAGCTGGGATAACTGGTCTAAGTTCATAATTTTGATGCGTAAACTTAGATAATAAAATAAAATAAGAGATAAACAATGACTTCGGAATTTTCGGCTCTATTTCGTATTGCCGTAATATCTGGGTGTTCAAAATGATCTGGATCCTTTAGGTAAAAATAAATATTTTAAAATTCGGAGTCTCTTTTCAATTCTTTAAAAACTGTCTCTCGTGAATCAAGTATTTTTTATCTCAGCATAACGCATTTTCTTGTGTTGCCTTCATAATGTAACTTTATTCTTGACAGCGTATGAGCCACAGTGTTTTCTCTACCCCGAATAGGTTTTATAAGTGTGCCCAACGGATCAATCATGGATTGAAATTTTCCCCTGATTATAATCGTCCTACGGCCGCATGATCTGAATAGCCTGTAATCAGCAGTTTGCTAAAATACACTTCTACATATGTGTAACAATTATGAGTACATTATCATAAAAAAGTATTAGACATTGATTGTTTTATAAACTGTATTAATAAGACAAATTTATCAGATGAGAAACTTGCAATATTTTCATATGATGCTTCCAAAATAGCACAACAATATACTAGTAAAGTAAGAAGGGGAAGTATACTTTCTCTTCAAACAATTTCATAGCAACACACCCTTCATAAGAAGAAACATGATATTTTACATCAATAGGTAAAAAATTACAATGCCTTCGTCGCATCGTGCTGAGCTGAATGCAACAATAAATATATGTAGAGGCTTGGTCAGGGTGTAGAGCCATTAGGTTTATTTCGAAGCAGGAGACATGAAAAATGAGCAACGCCTTCGCCGGGAATCGAACCACGAACATCTCGGTTACGATACAAGCGTGCTGACCACTGCACCACGAAGGCATGCGAAGAAAGCGGGAAAAATACCTGATATACTCCCCCTTTTAAAGGGCGACTGGGGATTAGGGGCCCCATTCGCCAAATCGTAATGGTGGAGAATCATCATCCACCACCATTTTTGTTCGGGCACCACTTGTAGAGTCATTAGGTTTATTTCGAAGCAGGAGATATGAAAAATGAACAACGCCTTCGCCGGGAATTGAACCACGGAACTCTCGGTTACGCGTCGAGCGTGCTGATCACTACACCACGAAGGCATGGGAAGAAGGTAGGAGAAATACTTTATAAGGGTTTCTTCTATGATGAATTACACACATTAAGCAATAGGTTGATTTCAAATAACAGAAACTTTAAATGCAATTACAACATTACGACTGCAAATTAAATTAATATTGATGATATTTTGCATCGGAGGAAAAGTCCGACCTACCGCGGTGACGACGGAGTGTAAGTAAGCGCGTTCCGAAAATCTCCGTTACGGTTACAGATGGAGATTCGGGCACGCGGTTGACGAATAAAAAAAGACAAGTGTTCATTTAGTGTCGCTACAGTACTGTCCCTCTACTGTCAACGAAATTGAAGGTACCGAGGGTTAAATCGGACCCTATGTCCAGAACGTGTATACTGAGGAACACTTTGTTTCTGCAATCCACGCACTGGTGACGATATAGTGAAAACTGGAGGTGTAGTCACAAGGGGAGACTGTGTAGGTGCGCCTTCGAACGAGTGTAACTGAATTATAAGTCTTGACAGTTTCTGGTGCAAAGATAAAAGCCGGTTTAAGACTATCAAGGCTCACCACTGTCTCTTAGATAAGTATTCGATTGTCTTGGATGTGCGACCTAGAACCAAATGTGGGCCTGTAGAATTAGGCTCCAAAGACTTTTTTGATGCATCACACTTTAAAACCACATGCGAGATCTTTGGAAATAAACACAAGTCTTGAAGAATGTACACTTGAGGATGTAGGAGATAACGTAGCCGTGGTTTCGCGCAATTAGCTGATAAACGCATGAAGCTTGAATTTTTGTGGGGTTTATAAAATCTTCTGGTAAACTTAGTTCACGTAAGTTGATGCCGTAAACGTAAGTTTATACCGTAGACCATTTCAGCACTGGAAGAGCCCGGATCCTCTTTAAAACCTCCTCTTAATCCTAACAACACTGCGGGAAGAAAAACAACCCAGTGAACACAAGTATGGCATCTAATGACCTGTTTGTGAAAACAAAGGAACCTCTCAAAATTCCATTGGAATTCTCATTCTAAGCCAATGTGCAGATCTTATTATTTCCAAAGAATTTCGTTAACGCAGTAAATAACTGAGACTCGAACTGTCTTCCATGGTCCGTGGAAACGCACTTGGGTACTCCAAACTGTGAAATCCACGCAGAAGAAAATGGTTTGGTCTCCGTATCAGCTAACATATTCACAATAGAGATAGCTTCTAACTAACGTGTATACTTCTTGATACACGTAATGAGGTTGTGGGGTTCCACTTATTAAATTCAATGTTCAATCTTTGAAGTGTGTGAACAAACACGTAAAACTTAAAAAGGGTTAACTACCCTTTATTTCTCGGAATAAAGACAATCAACTTCTAACTCGGAGTAAGTGAAACTGCATATTACAGGCCAATTTGGCGCGTTTTCGAAAAATCGCTAAGTCGCCAAATCGGTTATTTTCGCACATTTTAGAAAATTGCTAACTATCATATCGCCATGTTAGATGGTTGCGAATTTGAATAAATCCTGTAAACAAGCAAAAAAATTATCATGTAAACATGCAAAAATATCTAAACAACCTGTAAACATGCAAAAATATCTAAACAACCTGTAAACATGCAAAAAAATCTAGAACAGAAGTTCAAGAAAAACAACGATAAAATATTTGAAAGTTAATAACTATGTATTTTATGGGATCAACAATATTAAAACTTTTCATAATATCATATACCATTTTTAAGACAGTAGCAAAATGGAGTAAAACTTTTTAGCACGAAATTTTAAGAAATTGTAATAAACAGTAAATGAGCAATAAATGAACTCAAAGGATTGATTTATATTTAAAACTAAAAAAAAAATGCAGAAGAAAAAGGAAGATAAAATTCAAAATTTCGATCAACTGAAACATTAGCAATAGTATAGTAAAAAAACAAAAAGTGGTTAAACAATTTTAACTACATAATTTATATTTTCACAATAAATTTTTATTTATAATAAACAGTAGAAACTCGCATTTGTTAATATCTACACTAAAATGTAACAATACAATGGAGATGAAATTCAAAATGGCGCGCTCATTTCAACCACCTGCTTAACCACATATAATGAGCACACACCTCCATTTACACAAATCTGTGGCATCTTTCCTTTCAACTAATTTCATACTGTTTTTACACTTCGGACATATTCCCAACCAAACCATAATTCATGCACTATTCTATCACACATCTTTTGCCCTTACCTTGCAACCGAATCAAATAAGTAAAATCCACACGTTCAACTCTTTCAATGCCAGCCATTTTGCTCACACAATCTACTAAAAGCACAGTGAAATGACGAAAATTCAAAAAGCCCGCTTAAATACTATAAACTGCAACTTTAAACACTAACGATTTTCATGACGTCAATTGATTACTAGATTTGGCGCGATTTCACTTCATTTGGCGACTGGCCCCTAATCTGCAGTCTAGCCCTCGGAGTGTACAGCAGAGCCTCCACTTGGGCTTGAACTTAAATCAATATGAAATTAAATTTAACTATGCTTAACCAAAACTAACTGAAGGTATACCCGAAGCTACCAAGATTCTAAGTAGTTGGCCCCTAAATATTAATTAAATCGGCGAAGCAAAGTAAGAGCCTAAAGTATGGCCGAGCGTAGCAATAGTTTAGAGAGACGTAGCCAAAAGGCAAACGCGTGCTAGTCAGAAACTCAGATTCTCTCTCTGGAAGTCAGTGAAACATTGACTTAAATACTTCTCTTTACTCAGTTGCGTTAACCGCGTTTCTGAAATTACATTCTGGTAGGAAATTGTAAACTGAAACTAGAAAGATAGGATAGGTGCATAACTTAAAATAACTGTTAATAAAATTAGGTTAAACCTTAAAAGGTATATATAACCTTGTGATGGCGGTAAGAATCTAACCAAATCGATATGGACGTGGCTAAAGCGAACAAATGGTGGGGATCAAAATCAAAAACTCAATGGAAGAATAAGCTATAGACAATAATTAATTTAAAATTTTACCTTCTCTCTTGAAAGTAGGCATAAGTGCCATAATATTAATTAAGAAATAAAGCGCTCAAAGCGTATCTCTTTTTTAAGCGAAGCTAATGATCGTCTAATTCAGAGATGGACATATGAACTAACAGCGCTATCTATGGGCAGCAAGAATAACTATAGTTAATAGGACTGAACTGAAGGTTTTAAAAGGAGTAAATGGAAAAAATATATACTGACCTAATGTAACATGAAAGCTAAAAGGTTCCTAATTACGTTATCTGCACTTGAATTACGCTTCAGTACCTCACAGTACAAATAAAAGTAAAGTAAAATGTGTTAAACATGAGGATAGCACATTACAGACCTAATGAAACGCTAGATGTCACGCAATATGTTCTACAACAGACAAACAAAGGGCACAGATCTTTTGTTTTGCATCCGCTAAGTCTTTCTGCCCGCAAGGCCAAAAATGAAGCCTAAGTGCGAAGGAAAGGCAAAAAGCATGAGGGACAGACAAAGTAGACAGATCTCTTATTTTGCACCCGCTAAGTCTTTCTGTCCGCACGGCGAAAAATCAAGTTTCGGTACAAAAGGCAAATAAAAAGAGGGCAATTTTGTCTGAGAGAGAAATAAATTCGTACCGTTTGATACAAAACTGTTAAAGCCAGGTAAAAAAGTGGGTTAAAAAAGGCCTACACTATAGAAAAATAGTAAAAAAAATAATTATGAGCCCAAGTAGGGTAGCAAAGTGAAAGAAATGCTTGACGAAAACTAATCATGAATGTGTCGTAATGGCCTATCACATAATCATGAAGGCCCGAATGTGCTGTTGTAATTGTATAGTATGTTGAGTGAGCTGTTGAAAATACTAGTCTTGCATAATTTTTAAAAAATAAATGTGGGAGATGCTTCGTTCCAGCAATTGAGCTCTCCTAAACATTTGTTTCTCATCAGAGGAAAAATCGAAGCTAGAGAACCTCTGATCAGGAGTGTGGCGCTTTGAAAATTCTTTAAGTGTCCTTGAGCTAGTTAAATACGCCGGCAAAGCCAAAGGGTAAACAAACTGGGGGTCCAATTTGATAACAATTTAAAATCTGGTTAGGAGGCTAACTTTAAGCTAAGACCGGAAAGTAACAGTAAAATAATAACAATAAAAAGTTTAAAAAAATAAAACAGGTGGGAGTCCAAATGGGGAATACGAGGCAAAATGTTTGCTTCTTCTATGAAACACAACACCATCAAAGTAACACAATCATATCAGTCAAAAAAATGGAGATATCCGCAACTCAGATGCGCTTAAAGTAAATAACAATAAGGTAGAACGTACAGTGAAACTTCAGATAAAAGTATTAAATGCTTGGGGTAAATCACGAAACGTTAGGAAGCAATTTAATAATCCTAAAAGGCGGAACCTTTAAAGCCGCGACGATTCTAGAAGTAACAATAAAAAAATAAAATTTTGATGATATGATCAAGAAAAATCATCTTAAACATTTCCACGTAAGACTCCGCAACCATACAGGGAAGGAAAAAAACGCCTGGCAATAAATTACGAATGTACAAATAAGCTTTAGAAATGGTACAAATTTTTACGCAGCAAACAATCTTCCCTGCGAAGAAGATAAGATTTTTAAATCTGAATACTGAATTTTTTTTTACAAGAAATAAATGAATAAGTAAGAGAAAGAATCGCTCCACTTCGTATGTATTCCTAATTTCAAGTAGCAAAAATTTCTCTTTTCCTCTCTTGCAGCGAATACTGAAGTCAACCAACTACGGTCTCTACCAAGAAAGAAGCCCTTGTCTCCATTTAAAGCGGTTTGTTGACAAATGTCCGCCCGTTCTTTCAACATAAGCAAATTTAGCGGTATATTATCACATAAGAAATGTAGTGATGTACTGGAAAAGTCTACTGCTACATAGAATACATCTTCAAAATTCTGCTGAATTAAAAAATGGCATATTTTATCATATTATTAATAAATATTTGCCGAATATCACTTTTGTCTATTAGCGTTTATTCGATTAGTATCAATGCTGAAAAACATAGGGCCACAACTTCATTTGGGCTGATGGTCAATTTTCATTTTGTGGAACATTTAATTTTTCTGCATTAAAATAGTCAATTTTTCACCTCAGGCAACGGAGTAACATTTACAGATTCACCATTATACAATTCATTCATCAAACTGCTATTTCTACAGCGCAAAATATGCATATACGTCGATTATATTCAAATACCTTGCAAACCTAAAGATTTCGTACCGTCATTGTGTCCTACTTGGCGAATTTTTTCACGCCACTTGTTGTCGTTCGTCTGCAGAAATGAACAGGTTTTAGATGTAGATACCCTTCCCCCTCAAGCGGTTTACGACAAAACGTTGAATGCTTTTAATCGAAGAATTTGAATTGGGAGAAATAAAGCTTCAACGCCATGGAGAAAACTTCAGTCTAATATGCACAAGGCGTCGATAAACTTTACAGGCGTAAAGAGACACCTTGAAATTCATCCACGACTGTGATCCAAAACCGCCGATAATATCTGAGAGCCTGTCAGAGCGCTATATTGAATGGTTTAAAAAGTTAATTTTTTACCTAAAACTTATAATTCTTATTTCTTTATTCTTAGAAATATGTTTAAGTTGCCAGCTTTAATTTCGTTAAAAATTCATTTCATGACATGAGAATGTAATAAAAAAATCGTATGTAATAAGCAATTGAATTGAAAACTCTCATTAGAACAATTTTTTTTTAAATTATAACTCAGATTATAAGTATCTCAGCATGAAGTTTTCTTATGCAATGCAGGTTTTGCCTTACTTTTAAGAGCCAATGGTTGCGCAAAATTTTTAAAAACCGAACTTCATCAAATCCCTCAAATTTTAACATAATAATGAGGCTAACCACAAAGTGGACAATTCTAAAAACCTCCTCTGAACAGAACAAAATAACATCTAACAGAAGTAATTCCAAATTAACTCTTATATTAAAACCCAAATCTTACTCCGAAACAATTAAAAGACTTAGCCCAACAAAAATGTTTTCGAAACCTTTTGTACAATGAAAGACCTCGAAAACATCTTCGGAAGCACTAAATTACCATAATTAACATAATTTATTAACAATTTGCTGTAATTCTACCTATCCTCTAGTTTGCTATATATTGCTAGCTGAGTGGTAAGAATTTGTTCCTTCGTCTTTTGTCTAAAACCAAGTAGTCAAAGACGCGGTCAGTATTTGGGAAGATAACCACGGCAAAAAATTACTGAAGCGCTATGTTGCGTGAGTTTTCGTAATTATTTTTCTAATAATAATAAATGTTACATTTATGAGTTTATTTATAAAAATATATTATCATAGACATTTAAAATGAAAGCATAATTTAATATTGTATTACATTAGAAATATTAACATAATAGTAATCGTTTATTAAATATTTAAGTGCGAAAATCATTAATTGTACGTATATTGAACACTTTTTCTGCAAAATAAAAAAATTGTAGGCTAAGTACATTGCAGGATAAAGATTTTAAGTATAAATAAGAGCAAAAGCTAATTCTCCAATAGCAGATTTATGCTTCGTAGCTCACTAACATTTCAAGTAGAAGGTATTTCGCCAGCACCCTGCTCCTTTCCTTCACCGCATGTTGGCTTCGATTCGAAAGTAGTTTGAGGCTAGTCAGGCTGGTTTACATTATGTTTACAAGAACTGGCCTTTTCTTTCAATAGCCATCTGTGGACTTTGGAAACCAGTGCGAATATTTACTTCGAAGGTTCTTCAGCTAACGAGTCAGTGCATTCAACGAAAAATTTCTCAAGCGCAATGTTTGGCTCTCCTAGCCGCCCAGACGGTATAGTGGTTAGGGCAGCTGGCTACGATATCGCAAGCCTCGGTTCGAATCCCGGAGAAGGCATGGCTGTAACTGTCCGTCGCTTCATAGGAGGCAAAGGTGGACCACCTATTAGGTGCCTCCATAATAAAGTGACCACCACTTCTGGCCTCAGCAGTGGCCAAGCCGAAGTCGGCTGAGTACCCGCCATTGGAACAAAAAAAATGTTTCGCTCTCCGATAAATGTAATTCAAATGATAAGTCATTTGACTAATACTATTAATAAATCTTCAACTAAAGGTTATGCTAGAACGTGGAGAGATCATTCGGTATTTTTTAAAGAGCATTAACGATATCTCTAAAACTGCCTCATTTACCAATTTTGAATAATTCTAAGTAAAACCTTGAATACTGAACTAACATTTACTTTGGGGTAATTTATAGAACTTAATCGTAGAAAAGGAATGCGTTCAAATTATTTTAATTAGCAATAATAGAAAATTTTAATAGCAATAATACGGGAAATAAAACAAATAAATAAACTATAAAATATCTTTTATAAGTTGGTATTAACAAATAATATTATACTAGTAATGTCACAAAAATCGTAATTTTTAGTGTCATTTCCGATACTTCATTTTTCAAATCTGTTCAATTTTTCTGTACAAAATATTGAACAAAGGATATCTGAGGTAGCTTATATTACTAAAAGAATACTCTGTCTATATGCAAGATAAAAAAATTCTTAATTCCTTTGTATTTTTTAAAGATTATTTATATTTTGTTTCATGAGTTAAATGGTCGCTCAGATTAATGAAAACTAACTTTCAAATAGCATTCAAAATTCAACGAAAAAAATTATTAAAATATATATATATATATAGCATACTCCTGATTATTCGAGTGCGGATTATCCACGCATACCCATGCACGCACACTCAACGCTATGCGTGAGAGTATGTAAAAAACAAGCAAAGTCGATCATGGAAAAAGATTGTTTCAAATACAGAAATAGGAGATTTATCTAATTATGAAGAAATCGAGGCAAAAATTTGGAAATGTACAAATTTCAAGAAACCTGAGGAAATTTCATAGCAATTTTACAAACGTAATTCTCATTTATACTTCCAAATAATATCATATACGAAGCATTATGTTATGCATATTTTTAATGCTTTTTACAATACCTAAAGCCAGTCAGATTTGGCTAATATTATCAGCTCCGCTACAAAAAATCCAGATTGTATTTTTACACGTTATAAGCTATAAATACATGGAAAAAAAGTGGAATGCGCTATGGGTCCGCAAAGGAACTGCGGACCCATAGCGCCTCTAAAAAGACGCACATATGGAAGAAGAATCTCGTTACAATAACGGGTCTCGTTGACTGAACCTGCGTCGAAGATGTGAAGGTCTGTACGACTACCAAGCATGATCCTTCCTCAAACGAGAACACCGCCACCTCCATACCTGTCCCTTTCAATGATGTTCGAGGGATGATTGCGGCTTCCCCGCTCTCTCCAGATGAGTATGGGATGAGAATCGCTACTCAGACTGAATCTGCTCTCATCTGTAAAGAGTACTCGTCCCCATTCATTGTCTCTAAAATTCCGGTGTTCTCGGCACCACAGAGAACGCCTTCTCCGATGGGCAGGCGTTAGAGGTACACACCGTACAGGGCGTCGTGCAAACAGACCCCCACCTTGCAGTCTTCTGGCCACGGTAAAACGCGATATCGGTCGTCCAGTCACCTGTGTCGTGTGTCTAGCGATTTCTCCCGCTGTCTGCCGCCTGTTTCTTCTGGCCTGTAAGGCAATATACCGGTCATCTGCGGGTGTGGTTCCTCGTGGACAACCACTACTGAACCCCCGGATAGCTTTTCCTGTAGTTTGAAATTGTCTCCAAAGTCGTGAAACGATGCTGTGAGCAATTCCGAACTCTGCAGCCACACTTGTCACACTGCGGCCTTCCTCCAGCTTCCCAATGATTCGACCTCGGGTAAAAGCATCCAGATGTCGTCTAACAGATTGATTATTCGCCATTTCTCGCTGAGGCAGCAACTCGGTGTGATTTTAACTGCTATATGGCGTGCAATCTCTTTGCCAGAAATACTGATCTTACACCGACAACATGCTTTATACTACTCAGACACTCCCCCATTACGTCTACCTGCATATCTGCGCATGTGCTACCGTACATCACCTTACTTAATCTCCTGATTGGTCTTTCTGTCCGCTCTGCCTCTTCGTTCAGCTGATATGCTAATTTTTCGACTTCGTCCTTAATTTTTGCCCACCAGTGTATATTGGCAATCTTATCTCGATCAGTTAACCGGAACGGACGCTAGAAGTGCAGATGTTGTCAGAGTTTCTTTTTGGCCTCCTTGCATTTCCATTCCAGGTATAACAAAGAATGTCATAGACTAATACACGATTCGGTCCAGGAATGTGTTGCAGAAATAATCGTGAGTACAACCAACTGCCCAGTTCCGTTGCAAATTCGGTATGGATAGCAACCTCACACCATGGGTGTCGTTCAACAACAAATTTTATACAAAAGAAGTCTGATAATATAGTACAAAAGAAAAAAGCCTGATAATATAGGACATTTCATCTGCAAACATCCTCATTTAATCTTTCCATGATATTCCAGTCGGGCTTTATGACTTATACCATCTGCAACAAAGGTTAGGCTGTTGCGACGCTACATAAACTGAATTATTAGACTTTGGATAGTTTGTTACGGCGAAGTAAAACCTGTAGTCCATTTATATGATGAAGAATGATAGTAGGGAATGTTAACGTCGGTGCCTTTTTGGGAAACTTAGTCTATGTAGCTGTTTGCAACAAGCTTAAATTAAATTCAACACCTTTGTTTGAAGAATAAATTTTAATGTTTGAATGCAGTATATACAGTGACGCACATCTCAGCACTTTTGAGAAAAATTAGTATTATAAATTCTTCGCTTAATTCAGCTGGAGAATTTATGAAAATTCAAATTCTTTCGCTGCTTCTTGATGTGTTCCCAAAGTCGAATCACAATTTCTTTTCCAAACTGAATTTCTAAATTTTTGTACCTAATTTGGCGCTCGTCTAGTTTTTCCCGTGACGCAAATGCCTCATTTGTCATGGCTCTGATAATGTGTGACGCTGAATAGGCAAATCAAAATTCCTAAATAAGATAAAAATAAAAATATTACCAAAACACACAGGGTCCTCCCCTCCAAAAAAAAAAGAGAATAGCTTTGAGTATTAATAATTGAGCTCATAATCCTATCGAAAAGCGAATAAGCGTTTTTAAATATTGCAAATGAAATTCACTAAATCTACAGAAGGCAATGAACGAACAGAAAATATTCACTAATTACAGCGCTTAACATTGCACAAGTAAATGGTACTATTTTCTAACGCAATCCCCGAATGTATTTTCTTTCTGCTTGGCAAAAAAAGCCTTTACACCCCCTACGAAGTCTTTCTTCATTCCCCAGTATTCCAGATGGTGTTCATAGCTCATAGCTTCGTGTTGTTGAAACACTAATGCTGTGCTGCTGTGGTTATCCGGATCATTACTTCAACTCTCTTTGGCAAAAAATTCAATTTTGACCTCTGCGAGAATCCTGCCAAAGGTAAGAACCCATAATTCTGAATATGCAGAAACATTTTGGGAACATGCAGAAAGTTAAAAGGTCATATTAAAATCACAAATGATGAACAGTAAAAGCTAATATAAATGAAGAAGGGAAAACATCTTGCCTTGATCATGGGATTTCAGGTTGTAGGGTTTCCCTTATTTTGCATAACAAATTTATTTTAAGTTTAATACCTTTCCTGAACCTCTCAACTTCATCTCGTATTTTCTCGCCAGGATGTAAATTTAAAGTTCAGTGAAGTGAATATTAATACGGGAAAATTTCTGAGTTTATTCAGAGCAAGAAGGTTAGAATAAAAGGAGGGAGGGTTCGACTTTCCTCCACTATCAGCGAATGAAACTCTACCTAACAATCGGCATCCATGTTTGTTCTATTAAAACATTGCATTATGGCAATGCAACTCATGCGTTTCTAAGCTGTTCCGTGCATGTATTTTCAGTAAAAATATGTTAAATTTATAAGGAAATGCTTCGCTATCGTTAATTTTTTTGTTTTAAAATAATAAAGATGATATCCATAATTTAGTATGTACAGAAAATTATTAAGAAATAGTTCGAAATCTAAATGCACGTGTATAATATTAAAGCCTTTAAAAATGATGTTTCTGCATATATCAAGGATTTGTTTGGCTTGATTAGCAATCAATTGAGTGTACTTCCCAATTTTTCCTTTAAGAAGTGATATTTCTGATTTATTTACAATATTATCATAATTTATAAAAGAATCAATTCATATACAAAGTTTAAGAGATAAGAAAGAAAGTTATTTTATTTTAGAATGCTTAAATACTTCAGCTTTAAGGTGTAATACGTTAAAACAGAAATTCACATATTTTGATTGGCTATAGCAATTGTTGAAATAGCTAATTTCAGGAGACCGGTACTTGCTACAAATAATATTCCATTTTTTTTCTTTCTTTGATGTACATTTATTTCTAATAAACGTTTTATAAATCTGGTAATATTTACATAGTCTAATTAACATGCGAAATGTTTAACAATGTCATGAAAATCAACACTAACTAAGAATATGTTATTACATTTTCCAAACAATGATTTTATGTCAATTTATTTTAATTTTGAAATAATGCGTTCTTAATAACATATTCTTTAAACTAATGTAACATCATCCTTTCATTAAGACATTAAGACTGAAAGAAAGCTATTTTGGAAATCCTTACAACGTCTTTCCACATGTTCAATTACGTAAATATTTTACTTTCTTTTACCACTATACTTGCCAGAAATTTGTAAGTTTATTCAAAAACGTTTTAACAACAGAGCAGTTTATCTTGATCAAACGCACAAACTATATTTATTACAGTTCACAAGACTTAAAAATGAATAATAATTAATACATAAAGAAAAACATTTCTTTACTTAACACCTCTATAATTCATAAAAATAGTAACAATTGATTTCTTACTTTTTATGAAAATTATAAAACGAATCACCTAAAATGGTCAAATTATACAGTTTAAATCCTAATGTATATCATTTTATATTAAGGAACGAAGATACCAGCTATAAACAGAAACATTGAAATGTATTAAGCATATTTTGATTATTAAGTCCTTTTCTTCACATCAGGAAAAAAAGAAACATGAAATGTGATATTTTTCAACATATTTATCAAGTTACGTAAAAAAAAATTAATACTTACGCATGAAAAGTAGCTCCAGGAATCATTTTTGAAACTCGATTTGTGCATCCATATGCAACAGAAGTTGATATGCTTGAAAAAGGTGGGAGATGTTGCAATGACACACTTCGTTGCACTAGTCACAGGGACAGCAGTAACATGCCGCCAAGCTTCCCGATTTGAGTTGAACCTTCCCTCCTTCTATTCTAACCTCCTTGATTCCGAGCGTGTTTCCGCTAGCCAGAGAACGTTTCGTTGCTATTTCGCTGTTACACTACTAAGCCTTCTGGCCATTTCGGATTATCATGACACCTGTTAGGTTTTTGAGAATCAACCTGTTAGGTGTAAATTAACGTGCTAATCCAGCACTATTCCATTTTAGATTCGAGTTGAATTGTATTCTGCATTTAAGTTCCTCACCGCAAGTTGACGGTGTTTTGTAACGTACGAAGATCGGGCCTCTCTGTTAAACTTTCAATTAATAAAGGGTCACTTTATACCCTTCTGTGCTGGTAATTTATTCACACCTGTGCGAGAATTCTCCAGATTCGTTGTAGGATCTAGAATTTGTGTATTTAGAATAGTAGAGACCGATCTTATAAGGTTATATTCATAAAGGGTTAATTTAAACTCTTGAAAGAATCAAAACATAAACAAAAGATTACCTTCTTCTGCAACCAATATTGCTCGTCAACGTTGTTAAATAATTAAATAAGTGTGTGGGGGTTCCATCCTTTTATTTCACAGTTCAATGTGAAAAACCACTTACGCTGAGAAGCAAATAATCGCTTGAGTGTGTGCGCAGAGACGTAAGACTTAAGAAGGGTTAACTACCCTTTATTTCTCAAAATAAAGAGGAATACAATTTGCGCCTATCTCCGAGCGTCCAGCAAAGCCTCCACTTGGGCTTGAACTCAAACTAATAAGAATTTAAACTTAACTAAAAGATATAGCCGAAGCTATCACGTTTCTAAGCAGTTGGCCCCTAACAAGTAGTAAGTCAATTAAGTAGCCGAGCCTATCAAGGGCCTAAAGTACGGCCGAGCGTAGTAATAGCTTAGAGAGAGATGTAGCCAAAGGGTAACGTGCATTAGTCAGAAACTCTGACTCTCTAACGAAGTCAGTGAAGCATTGACTAAAATACTACTCTTATTCATTTGCATTAAACGCGTTTCTGAAAATACATTCTAGTAGGAAATTGTAAGCTGAACCTAGAAAAGATAGGAAAGGTGCATAAACTTTAAATAACCGTTATAAAATTAGAATAAACCTTACAAATGAATGAAAAACTTCGAACTTTCCGAACAGGACCGTTAAGGAAAGACGAATTGAGTAACAACACCGAAACACTTCCAAACCCTTCGTTATCCTTCGAAAGTCTCCAATATTTCTATAATTTAATACGTAATTACGTAGTTACATAGGATGGATACATTTGTAGTTACGTAGGAAACGGACCAGTTACAGTTACATAGATATAGGACCAAAATCTCGCCAAAAGGTAGGCGACTATCGGCGATTTGTCGCCGAATATCGCGACAAAAATTAATCGTCATAACCACCGGCAGCTTGGTTCTATCTCACCAATTTGGACAGACAGTCACGTACCCCGATGTTAAAGCCACTTGCCCTTGTAACCTTAATTGCCTGGCGAAGCTTCCCACTCTTTTGGCCTTTCATATTACATTATACGAGAGATAGTACTATTCGCACATAATTTCACTAAAATTATATATATATATATATATATATATATATGCAAAATTCGTAACAATATATAATTGTTTGAATGCGTTACTGAGAATGGTGATTACGTTTTTAAATCAAAATAAATTGTATATATACTAGCAAAGGTGTGATTGTAGTATATGCTTCAAAAAGAGATACGTTTTGTTTACAGCATGAATAAAGTGAGTATCTTCCGAAAGACTGCCGTCATAAAACCCTGGTTCGTGCGTCCAAGAGGACGGGCGTTGTTGACGAGAAGAATGAATTATTTTTTTGGATTCAGTGTTATAGATCCAATTTATTGGCATCCAAGGAAAACACTACGATCCAGTATTGTATCCATCTTTGTTTGATGGATTCGGGCCAAGATTCTAGATGGCAACTTAAATTCAGCTAAATATTATTCCTTTACACAGCATAAATTATTTCTTAAATTTAGTAACTTAATGAAATTAAGTACCCTATTCCCAATGTTATGTCCAAAGTATGGAAATCATTCAGAGCAATTTGTCATATTTTTACTGACTGTTTTGTGCTCGAATTTGCTGATTTTGAATGGTCGGTAATCCATATTATTTGCGATATATCAAGTCCACAGTTAAGAACACAAAAACAATGAGCATTTACTAAACAGGGGCATCTTTTATTTTATTCTTTTAATACTAATATTGTATATCTTACTATTTTATACACTACATGTGGCAGCAACAACTTAAAATTATCCCTTTTTGAAATTGGGCATCCATTGTCTGAATATGTGATTGGTTTACCGTTAGGTGTGAAATTGGGTTTGGTTGTGAAGGTGTAAATATATTCTTTGGAAATTTGTACACTTTTTCATGACGTACAAATACATGCTTTCTGGTTCTCATATGAGTCACTGCGAGTTGCTAAATTTAAATTTTACAACTGCTCTTCAAGCAACGGAAAATTATCTTGTGGATTGCCCCTAAGTTTAGGCTTAGCATCTCCCTCTTCTCCATTATTAGCTGGTCCACCGTTAACTCGCTGCCAAAATCTCGCGTTGTGAATAGTTTTATTTGTATGCTGTTGAGATGCGAGTGTTTTCCAATGCTTTTCTTAAGGTTGTATGTGTTAATTTAGAGGTAAGTTGACAGCATTATATTCCGTAAATTGTAATTATTGTACTCGAAATGTTTATTTTGTAATTTTAATGTAATGTGTCGCTTTACTATCATAGAATTAAGTAACATGTGCGGTACTACATTTCACTGTAACGTTTCTTGATCTTCAGCTTTCAAAAGAGCACTACATTAATATGGCAGTTAGTACGTTAATACCAGCTAGTGCTATGAATTTTACAGAAAACCAGCAAGCATGTATTGTACTAGAAAAATTATGGAGCCAGCGAGAGGCTGGCCGTTTTTGTGATGTTGTTCTGCACGTCCAGGGACAAAAATTCCAAGCTCATCGCAATGTTTTGGCTGCATGCAGTCCATATTTTGACTCTGTTCTAAAAACTCATAAAGTAATTAAAGAGCAGCTTACCGTAACCTGTCAGAATCTTGATGCATTCCAATTGCTTTTAAATTATATGTACACAGGTGCTGTTGTAATTGATAAAAATAATGTTGGGGAGTTATTAAGATTAGCAAATCATTTTCTTGTCATCAAACTGAAAAATTATTGTGCAGAATATTTGGATAGGTACTTAGATCCATCTAATTGTTTAACAGTAAAGGAAATGGCAGAGAAGTATAATTTACCGGTACTGCAAAAAAACGCATCTGCATTTATTCATAATCATATAGTTGAAGTCTTTGAGCAAAGTGAAATATTAGAATTCACTTTCAGTAAGCTAGAGGCATTTTTCAAAGAGAAGCAGTGTCTTATACCGCAACATGTTTTGTTGAATTTTATCTGCAAATGGGTTGATCATGATGTAAGCAAACGAGAAAATGATTTGAGAACTTTGCTTACTTTTATTAATTGGGATTCTATTGAACGGCAATATTTAGAGGACCATTTAAGAAATTGCTCTTTATTTCGTAATAATCCAAAATGTACATACCTTGTGTTAGTTTGTTTAGAAGAGAATAAAATAGACTTACCTGAATTTCAGGCTTTATATGCTTCATTGAAAAGTCAGTATGGACCTGGTGGTTCTAATGTAGATAATGATAGTTTTATGAATATAGCCATATCTGCTGCGATCCATGGGCTTCAGAAATATCCATTAAGCACAAATGCAGAAGAAAACACTCCAATTACTGTTGCTCCTTTAGAAAAAGAGCAATCTAAAGAAAAAATTGCCTCAGTGCCTCCTGCAGAAGAACATAAAGCATTCTCTGATAATGAATCAAGTAATAGTAGTTTTGAAGATGCAGCACCAGATTGTGCTCGTGAACTGGATTATGACAGTCAGAGTTCAGAGGAGAAACCTCTTGCATTAGTTCCAGCAACACCTAATCGTAGGAAAGTTCCTCCAAGGAAACTGAAACCTAAGTCTCGTAAGTAAATATTTTTGGGAATGTTGTTAATTAATGCACAGTTTTTAATAAATGTTGATAATTAATATGTTTATCTTAAGCAACCTTTTGTATTAGTTCAGCATCTGATTATGCTGATGCCTGTCTGTGTAAAAACTAATCAAAAGCAATTATTCTGGGGAAAATCTGAAAAGTTTAAATCACAATTTTCTGTGTCACTTTTAAGACATGCTAAATGAAGTTAATCAAAACAAAGATAAAACAGCAAGAATTGGCTTAAGCCTGTAAAGCTGCAAATTTGTGCTATTTTCTTAAAACACATGCTAATTGAAGTTAATCAGAAAAAAGAACAGCGAGAATTGGTTTAAGCGTGTAAAGCTGCGAATTTATGTTGTATCGATTTTCATCATAACTTTTTGTTTTTTTATTGAGCTATTAGTTATTTGTTTAGTAGTTGCTTTAATTGATGCCGTGTTCTCCAGGCAGGTTTCCTTTTGAGACTATATCGCGGTAAAAGCTTACAATTGTGTGTCCCTCGTTTTTTGGCGATTCTTTTTTGACGCCAAGATCGGCACCAGGAAGGCACAATTTCAAGATGGCCGCTACACAAAACCAAAATAAGTAAAAAAGTTTTACAAACTCCATGTCCATGTGCACATCGCCCTATTTTCACTTAAAAAAAATCAGAGAATTGTACAAACTAGTCATTGCACACTGCTTTGTCCATGTGCACATCGATTTATTTTCACTTAAAAAAATCAAGTTAAAACTCTCATGATAACCAGAAATGGAGTTTCATCACCAAAACTGAACAAAATTTTTCGCCAATCGAAAGGGTACCCAATTCTACACTAGAGTCTATTTCCCAATTACATATCCTTGTTGATATTTGTCCATGTTGAAGTTTTTTAATGATCTGCTTGAGGCTGCAGAATTCGGTAAAAATATATCCATGGGCGCCCCTTGGCAATTTTTGGCGGTACATGGATACCGAGTTTGTGCAATTCTTTGGCTTTGTGTAGTGGCGTTTTTTGCTTGCTGCTACACAAAGACAAAATAACAAGTCAAAGAATTGCACAAACTCGGTATCCATGTACACAGCAACCTATTTTCACTTAAAAAGAAATCGGAGAATTGCACAAACTTGGCATTGCGCATCCCTTGACTTTGTCCATGTACACATTGGTCTGTTTTCATTTGAAAATTCAAAGGAGCAGCCTGTTCTACACTAGAGCCAAACCAAAAAATATATAATCTCAATAAACTGCATTTTAAATTGAGCAAGGAAATAACATGAAAACGGAAGTGCATCTTAGCACTACAGAAAGGAAATATCCACTTACCTTATTTGGAAATTTCAGAGTCTTCAGCCAAACAATTCCTTAACAGATCCAAAAACTTCCTAAAATTATCTGAACTAAAATCTGTATACTGGTATCGCCACATAAATTCACAAAAATAAGAGTAAAAAGTATCCGGTACTTACGTACTGTGACGACTACCATGGCGAAATTTGGCGATAAAAATTTTCATACGTGATTTTTGGTTTATCTTTATAAATACTTTTAAAAATAAAAGGTTGGAATGCGCTTTAGCCCACTGCTTGGCGGCGATTGTTTTTGAATGAGCAATAAACGCGCCAACATGGCTGACTGTTTGTACGTTGCCTACATTGTGCAATTCGCTGAAGTTTTTTTTTAAGTTTAAAAGGAACGCTGTGCACATGGCATTTTCTTGTAATTAATTTTCGTTATTTTAGCTTATTTTGTTCATTTGTGTACGTTGCCTACATTGTGCAATTCGCAGATTTTTTTTTTTAAGTTAAAACGGAATGGTGTGTACATGGTATCGTTTGTAATTTTAATGCCCTTTTAAAAAAAATTCCTTCTTTCTTCGATGCCATTTTGGTTACATTTTCGCGGAGCGTGTCGGGAAGGCTATGTAACGGCATAAAATGTGTAAGTATTACAACATAAAATGTAAATAATTAATTTAAACCTGACAAATATTTTAATGATCATAATGATCGTTTTGCATATTATTTTATTATCTTTTTGTGGCAACAGTTTTCATACTAATTTATGCTTTAGAATTCTATGTTTTGTTTACAATAGGTTTTCGCGGAGCGTGTCGGGAAGGTGGCAATTGCAAAGACGTTTTGCAGAAACGCGCCGAATTGGCGATTTTCAAAACATCGCCAAGCAGTGGGCTAAAGCGCATTTTCACCAAATAAAAGTCCTAATTATAAAGGAACAAAAGCTTAAAAACCAAAAATCCCGAATTTAAAACTATGTACTAAATACGAATTAAAATAAACTTACTTAAAATTGGTTAAAAGAAAACGTTGAAGTTAGTGGTGAGGAAAGTGGCGGGAAGTAGCTTTCAAAATAGCTTCGAAAGACGTTTCCTGTTTTTTCTGTGAAATAAATTCAGCTAAATAGGTATCGAAATGATGGCGGCTTGTCCCACGTCATCGCTTGTTCCTCTATTTTGTGGAGCCCCACATCCTTTCCTCGTGTTGAGTAAATTGTATCGATGATTCACCTTAAACTGTTCCAGAACCGGCAGCAATGAGCTTCTCTGTTTGATATCGAGGCCACGAAGTGGACATTTTTGTTTAGCCTTCAGCAATAAACTGACTAGAAATGTTTCTTTTGTCTCCCGGCAAATTCCACTGAAGACCCACTGTTGTTTCAAGATACGACCTCGATTATTCTTTCGGCGCATAAAAAAGGTTTTCGACAATCGTTCGAGGCCCTCCAGTTTTGATATTTTATTTATCCTTCATACACACTTCAGGCATATTATTATTCCAATCAATAACAGTCTTATCAGATAAATCCAACTGATGTTTGTACCATTTAATGGACGACTGTTTGTGTGACCAAAAGTAAATAAATCTTAAAGCTTTTAAAAATTCAATAAGACTGTTTTCAAACCACGTACCAGTTCGCACACCAAACTTTTGTTGACAATTTTTGACATTGCATCTCCAATAAAATTCTGAGTTATAAAACATCATATCATGGCTGTTTTTATAAACACATTCTTTGGGTAAAATTCCAGCCTCTCTGAAAAATTTTATCACTTCTTTTTCATTTGTAGGAAGTTGGAAAATGTTGATATCCATTCGGAAAAAAATAATCACAAAAAGTTTCACGTGTTTAACCAAACCGTAATGATCCGCGTAAATGTAGCAAAAAAAGGTGTGCTAATAGCAAGTGCGGAACTAGCACAATTTACATAATATTTACATAATGCTCTTTATTTTAGCACCCTCTATAACCTATATTAGTACCTAGGTTATTTTAGGTATTCAACATATTATTTCTTCCGGTCGCCAGTTTTTGTGAGATATCTATGTAGTCTTCATAGTACGTAAGTATTAAATATCCTCCATAGTCCTGGTATGTTTCGATGTTTGACCATATGCATTTCCTTCCTGGGTCATTCTCCAAAAATGGGGTACTTTTAGATGTCAATTTTGGAAAAAAAAAATTTATTTTTTAAGTATTTTTTATATTTTTTGAATAATTCCTATATGGTTCTTAATACATTCCAGCCTATGGCTGAGATCGCTGACAAATATTTTTTAAGGAAAAAAAAATATTTATATTTTCATTGCCCACGGAGTTGAGGCATATGGACATGGAGTTGACACACAACGGAATATTGTTGAAATTTAGGACTGAAATAAGAAATTAAGCATCTTTTAACATCACTTTCAGTGTAACCAAATGTCTTAACTAAAATTCACATTGCAGAGTTTAATAAATAAATATTACAGTACAGCTTAAACACAGAATAGATATTTAATTAGAAAATACACTGGGAAGAAAAAAAAAGTCTTTTTAAAACAGTTTACTCTAAATTAGGAAAAAATTTAAAATCCAAGTCTTTAAAGAAATATGTATGTCGGCGGGTAAGCACAATTTCATTTAACACTTGTTTTAAATCTCTAGAGTAAACCCAAGATAAGTCTCTCTGAGATGGAAATGAAAAGGTATTGTCTGCATTTTTAGACATGAAGTCACCATGATACATTTTGCTTCCACCCTGTTGACAGTCAACTTCTTCTAAAATCATCCCTACAAAGTGATGTGTTTTTTTCCGCCCTGTGAATTCTGCAACCACATATGTATTTATTAAGCTAACTTCTGTCAAAGGTAATTTCATTGTACTGCATTCATCTATTTTCAGAATTTTGCTAGAAATTTCATCATCTGTGTCAGAGCAGACGTTGTTGACTTTCAGTCTCTTAAAAGAGGATTTAGGCTGATTTAAGTTCGAACATCCAGGTTGATCAGCAGATACCAATACGACTCCTTTATCATATCTGTGTGAACAAATATCGGTTGGCATACACTGAAAACAGCTTAATCTTCTGAAACGCAGAACATTAGGTTCTGCTCTGGCCCACAATTGGTGCACTTAAAACTTGGTGCACTTTCATTGTACCTATAAATTTTTCTACTCCTTCGTTTAGACTTTCACAAAGTGTACTGAATTCATATTCTTTCATGGGTATTATTTCAATACTTTTAATATTTTTCTGTAGTTCAGAGACAAGTTGACTGAAGCATGAAATGTCTTTTCCCCTGGCCACTAGCACATCAGCAGTACGTTTCAAAGTCCCCCCGAGCCCATCTGGTGCACCTTTTCCATGCCCTGCTTCACTATAATTGCAGGTTATTTCCTTCACAGATGAAAGGACAGATGGAAAGTGTGTAGCAATTAAATGAAACATCTTTCGGTTGCGAAGTTAGGGACAAGGGTTTTCACATTTTTAAGTACTGGATTCAAGTGGGTACAGATAACAGTAGGATCATGTTTTAGATTTTCTGGTAAGGTACAGAATGACTTAGTAAGCACTGCAGTAGATAATTCATTTTTGTAGTAAACTATGACTGTGTGGATGCTTACTTGTTGGCGTGAACCACCAAAATGAAATGCCTGGATTTCCTTTTAGTATTTACACTCATAATTTTGAGAGAAATCCATATGGATTAACATTTCCTTGGGCTTCAAGTGGTCTTTTATATTCTTCACTTCTCTCTGCTGGTGTAAAATGTTAATAATATGAACCATGAACTTTGGTATTTCTGATTGCAAAGCATGAACCAGTTCTGCAGTAGAACAGTTAATCTGATCTTAAGAATGCTTTTTAACAGTTTTGTTAATTCCTTTGGCCACAATATTCACTTTTTTCAAAATCCACTTCTCGTATGACTGTGTCTTCTTCTGAATATTCTAAGAACTTAATCTTTTTGTTTTTACATTCATTGCAGTTCCTTTCTAAACATTTCTCAATATTTTCTTTAGTATCACAGCATAAACTTTTGTAAAGTTCATCTGGAGTTCTCTCAGAAATAATCTTCAGTTGCTTTAGCGCACTCACGATGAGTTGCATGTTCTCATGGAGTCTACATAAAGATGTGTCTCGCTTACCTACCTTTTTCTGGACACACCAGAATGGACGAAGTTTGCAAAATGTACTGTAATGTATAAAATATTGTGTATACTTACTAGAGAAATCCTTGAAGGTTTTGCAAACTATCATTCAAGTAGCGTTTTTGTTTCTTTACCCCATTTCTACTTATTGTATCTTTCTTTCCAGGACATAACGTGCTGCAAGAATCATCTTCCAAAAAATCCTGAATATCTTGTTTAATCAGCTTCAACTTGGCTTGAATCATGAGTTTTTCTTTACCATCTCTACTTTTAAGATTTTTCAATTTGAATAATTTTTTTAATTCATTCCTGCACTTATACTTTTTTATAATTTTCCCAGCTACATAACAGAGAAAAGATTTTCTAGATTCTTTCTTATTCCGTGCTTTCTGAAAATTATCAGTCATTTGGGAAATTACTGCTTCATTAAAAACTAATCTCCTTTTTATAGGGGAAGATACCTTCACACCTTTTAGCAATTTCCCGACTTTAGTATTTGGTGTGTCATCCTTCCTTTTGTTTATCTTTCCCTTTTCCCTATAATATCTACTTTTATACTTGCTACATTTTGCTTTGTATGTTTTCAGTTCTTTCTCTAGTTCTTTTATTTTCCTGTAAGTGGCTGACCTACTCTTGTTTACTTTTTTCCTACCGCTTTCTTTTCTAGATTTTCCTGAAGAGTAACTGTTTGTAGATATTTCAGAACTTGTATACTGTGGCTGTGGAGATGATAAATTTTCTTGAGGTTCTGTAGATTCATTTAGGACTACAGGTAATACAGGACTAGAAGGAGGGCTGTCCTCACTTAAGATCTGTAACTGTTCCTTCTTTTTCGCTGCACGGTATTTCTTTGAACATGTTTTCCAACTTTTTCGCTTAGCTCTTTGCTCTCGGATTGATGTCATTTCATGAATAGATTTTATTTTGCCTGCTTCTTTTCGAGCATGGTACCGTTCACGTTCTTTTCTCTTTGCTTCCTCATATAACTTGGGGTCACTTTTAATACGTTCACGTCTTTTTCTCTCACATTCTCTTTTCTGTTTCTGCCTTGCTAATCTGTACTTCTCACATTCTTTCTTGGTTTTAGCCATGTCTAAAATTAAAAAGGAAAAATGTTTTTATACTATCATATTTGTGTGATGTAACTCTTTATTTTTTTATAAATTTTTCATAGCATTAGCAACTATTTACTAGATATGTAACTTTAAAATCAACTAGGCCTATTGCTAGCTACATCCCTGTCCATTATCATAGCTGATTTTTTTTTTATTGTTTGAAACAGCATTCATTGTCACCAAGTTTAGGCCTATATGTTTGGCACCTAGAATTTTTTTTGTTAATTTATTTATGGTGGAATCCCACCAATGAAATGGAAATTTATTTTGTATGCTTAAAAATCATACAACGATGGTTATATAATATCAGACAAAAAAAATGTAATATAACTTAATTTATATGTAAAACCTAGGAAGTGGGTGCCAGTAAATATACACTTAACATAATATATTTATTACTGTAAAAGAAATTTAACCTCATAGTTAGGCCTAACAACTCCATGGGCACAGTATCAACTCCATGGGCAAAGCTGTCCACAGGATGCCCGTGGAGTTGATGACCATGGAGATGATGAAATCACATTTTCAGTGTAAGCTAAAGCACAGTTTTAATGATATAAAATGGTGTTTAAGTTTTTTATGTCTTTTCAGCATGTACACCTAACATGATTAGAAAAAACATACAATAGTTCGAATTTTATAGGTTTTATAGAAGTCATGGAGTTGACAACCAATAAACATACTCACCTAGAATTGAAACTTTCTGTTTTTCCTGTGTACAAACAAAGCTTTATTCATATATGTATTCAATGGAGATGCACACAAAATGGCTGCCTCTCTTCAACAACACTAGAAAGAAATGAACAGTGTTGCCATGTGAAATTTTTTTTAAAAAAATCTCTCTGTCCGTGGAGGTGATGCTTGAACCCGATTGCAAACTTCAGATGAACAAAATTTTCTAAATTTACCAAATTTATTATAACTTTAGCAGGTAGAAATATTTTTCAATACATATTTATTTAATTTAACTTAATTAAAAATATTTCATGTAGTTTTAATAATATGTCAACATGTTTAAGTAAACTATGGGCTGGTTGCAGCCCACGGAGTTGATTCTTATGACATATTTGGAATTTTATCTTACAAAAATAATTTAAAATAAATTTTCAATTTTAGGAGACTAATTAGTACCCATCTAAAACTACATAGTACAATTCGTTACATGAATATTGTGTCACTAGAACAGTTAATATTCTTGAGTTTCAAGAAAGTGCCCGAATTTGGAGAATGACCCTCCTACACTTATAATGGCTACTAAGTAAACCTTCATTTGCAATCCAGTCAATTAGTGCTTTGCTCCCTTTCATTCCAAATCGTACAGAAATTCAAATTAATCTTATCCCATTCAGCCATTGTACCATGAAAACCACAAAACAAGCAATGCACTTCCTAACCAACATCCAACACATAAACAAGCCTTTACAAATCTTTTCCCATCATTCAAATTCACTGCTATCATACAACCAATTATGTCATAATAGGGTTTCCATAACATTCAGCAATTCAGGTTACCATAAATGAAACTAGTTGCTGATAATCGCTGATATCTGCTAGATAAAACCATGGCTGCCTGAGCCATAGCTTATTAGCTGAATTTGCTGCCTACTGATAGGCCAGGGTTCAAATCTTCCCTAATTATTAATTCATCCATTAATAAAAAAGGCATGGGCGTTTGGTAACTGAAATGGGAGGACTTGCAGGTTATAGTAAAAGGATATTGCATTAGTGGTCCAGCTTATTTTTTATTTTGGTACTGTTCTGTTATCGGGATCAGATTCAGAAATGTATGAATGTATGCATATATATGTGTACACACATACATTCGGGCATGTATAAATACATGAACATACATCCATTCATACATGCATGCACACGTACATACACACATTTCTGAATCCGGTTCTAATAACGGAACAGTACCGTTATTTCTCATCAATAATTTCCTAACATTATTTTAGTTATTTTATTTTCCCATGTGTAAAACTATTTTATTGTTTAAGCCCTTAACTGCCATGGGCGTGTATATATGCCTTGCTCAACTAATGCTTTAACTGTCCCGGGCCTATATGTATGCCCTTCCGAAATACAGTGTTTGCTTTGCGCTGCTAACAGTAAAATTATTTATTATTATTCGCAATGCTTTGGAATGTGATACCATAATTATCTCGACAGAGTGTACAAAGGAGGATACTATTTCATAGAAGAGAGGGGAGGAATTGGAAAGAGGAATGTTTCTGAAAAGTTATTGCTCGTGTTTCTGTTTGAGTGAATTTTTTTTTTTTTTTTAATTCTTATGTCTTCTGTTTTCAGAAACAATTTGTAGTAGGTGTTTACGAATATGTCGTCTCAGGTGTTCATTCTTCCATGAGTCACGTTCAGGTGCCCGCACGGTTAGTGCTATCCCAGTATAAGACTTTAAGTGATTTTCGATTATGTAGAGCTTCGAAGGGTAGTGACAATGGCATATCGTAGTGATTAGGTAAGCGTAGAGTTCACAGTTCGATATTAGTAAAAAGCTTACTATCGTAAGACCAGACGAGACCATAGCTACCACTGTAGCCTGCTACAAACAAACAAAGTCCAAGTATGACCGGAGTAACACTTCAAAGACAGGAGTATGGTAGTACTATGACAGAGTGAGTAAGCCAGTATCAACAGTAGGAAAGCGTGAATAGAAATATATAACATTAACTATTTAAGTCGGGGCAAAATACCACAGAATTACGAAGTTGTGCATTATGATGTAGTGAAAATTGTCAAAATGGGGAAAAGGGTGGAATATAGTTAGGGGAATAGCTGTTTACATAGGAAAATAAATGGTATAAAGAAGTTAATCACATACATAATGTTTATTTATTACTAGGGAGCTGGGATATTTCCTCTAAAATGAGGTGAAGTACTTCCGTCTTATCTAACAGATTTGTGCATTTTTTAAGCTCGGGGATTTTACGTTTGTAGATTTGCATAATTTTCCCAATCTGGGGACCTATGATGTTCTGCACCTCTTTCATAACATTCATATTAATTCAGATAAATCTGAGCAACTGTATTTATTGGTATATGCATTGAAGATTCTCAGTCACAGCTGAGTTGGATATAGAGGAAGATTCTAGAACCTTCTCATTTTCAACCTGATTAACTTGTGGTCGCACTGCCTGAGCGTAGCTGATTCCTGGCTTAACGAATGACTTCTGTATTTGTTTTTTTTATGAGGGGAACCTAGGGCAACCCCTATATGAGGCCACATGGGGCCCGAGGCAGTTTGCGCATTTTGGTGTATCCAGGTGTCCCCGATGGTCACAATTGCCAGTACTGTGGTATCCAGCACACTTTACGCACTGCGGTGCAACGTGGCAATTTTTCGATGAATGATGCCATTTCTGGCAATTGTGGCATTGGGAAACCTGGTTTTTTACCACATATTTTTCGACTTTGATGCCAAATAGCATAAGGTGCTTTAAGGAATAAATTTCATCAATTTTATCATTAGGAATCAGCTGCGCTTGAAACAGCGGCATTGGAACTTTGGTTTTATATTTTGTTAGTTGCACTATCCTGTATACCTTAAAACCAAGATCAACTAGGGATTGCTTAATGACATCTACCTCAGAATCCGGTGGTAAACCTCGCAGAAGAACCTTCACAGGTTTAAGGTGTCAACGGTCTGCTACGTAGTGTTCGACTTTGTTGTCGAGAAAATATTAGCTTAGGGTCCGATGGGCGTCTGCCGTAAGCAGTTCAACTTTAAGAAATTTGCCGCTTAAGTGGCCAAAGAACTTGCACTCTGGTAGTGCGTCGGCGAGGGCTTTCAGGTAGTCGTAGAATTTAATTCCCTGCTTGGGGCTTGACCATGATAGGTGGAACTGTTTTATGCTTGTCATTATTATTATTATCTTTTACTCTAGTTTGAGTAGCGTTAATATTATCATCCTGGGGGTCATCATCAATAACCGACTGTTATCCATAACATCGCTTAATTTTTCAAATCTATTTTTAACAGGAATAGAGGTTTTACATTTACTAGCTGAGCCAGCTTTAGCTGTTTTAGTGGGTTTTTTAAAGCTATCATCACATTCAATATCACTAGATTCAGAATTATCAACATTTTTACATTTATAATTAGTAGGGGGATTAACTACTGGCTTACTAACAAAACAGTCTGTCAAATAAATGTGCATACCGTTTAATGATGCAGCACAGGCATTGTAGAGTTCCACTATCTGGATTAGCACATGGTAGACTTTGATATCATCCGTAGAGTCAGAATCATAGATCCTTGTAGCCTGTTCGTGGATAATATCCAATTTTTGCTTTGCTTTTTCAGAACACTTATGTGTACACTCAATGAGATTAATGTAGGAACTGGGTGGTCTAGGGTAGGAAGCTTGGTAATGTCCATGTATGTAAGATTTTGAATATTGGATTTATCGTCAGAGTCCAGTCCTTAGTTCCGAGATAAAATTGTAAGTCAACACTTTAGTATCCATAACGGGAATATGAGAATCACTACACGAACAATTTAGAATTAAGCACGAGGCATCTGCCCACGAGGTAGGCCTAGCTGCGCCATTTTCATGATGCATAGAATCCGTTGGTAAATTCATGTTAGCGGTATCCATATTATTCGATGTAGAAGCCATATTTGTACACGAGAATTCACGCACAAACGAGAGTAATCACCTTAATCCACGATTAGCGAGGAACACATAACACACGGAATGATATGCTGAAAACGCAGGAGAGCAGTTTCGTCTGACATCGTTCTTAGCGATATGGCACGGAACGGTCTGTCAGTGTTGACTAATGACTGTGGTTATTACTCGTGTTTCTGTTTGAGTTGAACGCCCATGTAATCCAACTTCTCTGAGAACTTGTTGAACAGTTTCAGGTGAAATAGAAAACTTAGTATTAAATTCTGCAGAAACTTTTACAGCGCTCAAACGTAAACCACACAAATTTTCTAATAATAAATCTCTCATGACGTCTAGTTAACTTTCTCGGTCGACCTTTCCTTACCTTGTTTTCAATCCAATGTTCTTCTTTAAAGCGTTTTATCACATACTGCACTGTGGAATGGGATAAATTAACTAGTTTAGCGATATTTTGAATTGATTTACCATTACTATAGTGAAACATTATCAATTTTCGAATGCTGTTCATAATTTCTTTACAACTGAGACCCATTTTTCAATACTAAATAGGATATTATGAAGTAAACAACAAAAAATTAAAGCAAACAATTTTTGAAATGCCACCTCGATGCAAAAATTTAAAAAAGCGGCAAACGATAATTCTAACTTTGATTTTATCCAAAAATATTTCAGTGTACGAAGACTTTTGTGAGATAAAATGTTTGTCATTTTTTGATTATTAATTTCTTAAAAATAAAAGTTTCGCGATATTTTAAAAATATTTCCTGTAATTTTGTTATGAATAGATTATAGATCTTATTATTAAAATGTCATTCAGAAAGTTTACTTTTAATTAATGGATAGAGCCCTATTTCAGCGAAAATCGTAAGTGTACGAACACTTTTGGGAGCCACTGTATATGTTAGCCAAAAAGGTATATTTGTAAATAGCGAAGTACAAATTTAACATACTCTTTAATGCAGTGAAATATTTAAAAGGCTATTTAATTTATAATTAATGGTTTTAGTTTTTACCTGTTTCAAAAGGAAAAAATAACAAATCTTTTCATACCATATCTGATTTGCTATTGCAGTTTGATATGGTCAGACATTCATTGTTATTAAAGGTAAATGTGTATGCAGAACTAGGAAATAATCTTCAGGACAAATTTTCATGGACTTGGTATTATATTTTTTGCGCCCGATTTCCTTGACAGTAATTACTGCTGTCTGCGAACTAGTACTGTAGTTGCAGTTATCTTATTTTTATCTTTTTTGAACTAAATTTAGCTGATTGCTGTCTTTTTCAGTACGCAGATTTCTCGCTATAATGTTAATTCAGAAATAAGTATTGTTTAGCAAAACATTCTTTCCCTGAGCCAGCGTTCATCGCTACTTCTGCCGCCATTAATTTTTGGTGACAACACCTGAGTGCTCCTTTTTTACCACATGACCCAAACGCTTCCGCAGTCATACGGATAGAAGTTGAGCATTCATCCCATCCGTCGACGGACAGCAGATGTCAATCAAAATGAATTTGCTTGCTGATTGGATAAATGCATATGCAACGCATATGCAGTAGTGGAAACAGCCCTTAAAACAGACACAAACAATTTTCCTATTTGGAGACTTCGTGCAATGGAAAAAGTCACAATGAATGAAATGATAAAATTTTATTTTGAAAATCTTTTTTTTTTTAAGGAAAATCTTCCGTCATTACTAGACCATGCATATCTATAGCATGACAGGTAAAATATTACCCGTCCAGACTAGGAGACTAGTTGGCAGAAACTAGATACCTTTGGATGGGCTTGAGTTCGAATCCCAAATAAGGAATGGACATTTGCGATTGTCTCTAAAATATGGGGGCAGTTAAAATGCGTGTGTTTGACAGTCTCGAAATGAAGCAGACTTGTTGTGTGCCAATCTCTGAGTGAAAAGCAGATGGTCTGTATGTGTTTTCTGTTTAAATTAGATGACCATTTTATGAGAATTTAAAAATTGCTTTAATTTGTATGACACAGTAGGCTGATGCAGGTATGTAAAGCAGCCATCAAATCACCAAGATGGCAATATGCCAAATGTGATTAGCCTTTACTTTGTACTGAAGTATAGTTATAGTAGTCCTTCAGCTGGTCTGTTCTTTAGCACTGAACTCAACATTCTTTCAAGGTTTTTCTTCATTTCCATGTCTTTATGCTTGTAAAACAAGGACACATCCTCATGAGTTAAAAAGTCATCTCTTTCTTCCTGCATTTAAAATTTTATTGATTTATTCTGCTTCTTGCAATTGGTGGCGAGCTGTTATTTTGAAAATTATTTTTGGACCTGCTGTAACAGTTTGGTGATAAAGCTGAAATTCGCCGAATTGTAAAACACAGAAGAGCAATTTCTGAATTTAGAGACAAGTTCATGCAGTGCAAAAAGGCATAATGAATGAAATGATAACATTTTATTTTTAAAATTGGAGGAACATTGGATTATTCACTGAAGGAAATCTTCCATAATTACTAGGTCATGTATATCCACTGAATGACAGGTAAAATATTAGCCACCCAGACTAGGAGGCTAGTAACCAAAAGCTAGCTGTCTAGGGATGGGCTTGCGTTCGAATCCCAAATAAGGCATGGATGTTTGTGGTTGTGTCTAAAAAGGGGGTAGTTAAAATGTGTTTCTCACTAAGCTGAAATTCACCAAAGCATAAAACGAACAAGACCAATTTTTCCATTTGGAGACTTCATGTGCTGCAAAAAGTCGCAATGAATGAAATGATAAAATTTTATTTTAAGAATGAGAGGAACACGGATTCATTGAAGGAAATCTTGCATCATCCACATGTGGTTAGCCTTTACTTACCTCTCACGTGTAATTATGATAGTCCAGCTGGTCTGTTCTTTAGCACTGAATTCAAAATTTGTTCACATTGCTTTCTGTCATAATTTGCTGATGAGCTGTTACGTTAAGATTTTTATGAGTTCCAATTATCTGTGCTTGTCAAACAAGCATGCTTCCTCGTGAGTTGCAAATTATGTATTTCTTCTTGTATTTAACATTTTATTGATATATTCTTTTGGAAATTGCTAGTGAGCTTTGCTTTAATTTTGATGATTATTTTTAGACTTGGTACAACAGTTTTGTGGCAAAGTCTAAAATTTGCCAGTTCCTGCTAGTTCAATATGAAATTCGAAAGGAGCATCAAATTCTGAATTTTTATTCTCAACTTCTCCCTGCATTTAAAGTTTTATTCTTTTATGCTGCTTTTTGAAATTGCTAGTGAAGTGTCATTTTCAAAATTATCTTTGAACTTGGCACAAAAGTTTGGCGTCAAGGCTAAAATTTACCTATTCCTGTTTCTCAGAAATCTTGCAACTTTTCCAAGAAATTTGTGTGTTTATATTGTTTGAATTTTTTAAAAAAAATCATTTCACAGGAACATTCACAGTGTAATTTTTAGTTTATCTTATTGATCACTGAAAAATTGCTCAAAAGAAATTAGGAAATAGAGATGTAAAATTATGTCGCACACAAATCAACCATCGCAATTAAAAAAGTATTTATGTGCATAAGTTTAAATGGATTCAAAATTAAATACCATGTAAATTTTCTGGCTGCATTAAATCTAAAAATTATGAATGGTAGCAGCTTTTCAAATACCTTTTTTCAGTTTTCAGAACAAAAAGAAGTACTTATGTGTTATTTGAACGACTTCGAAACTGCTACTAAGCAGTGTGATTTAGCATCATTTATGAACAAAGCTCCCACTCACAAATTTAAAGAAAACTTGGATTGGAACTTAAGTGAACCCAGGGAGAAAAACCTAATTCTCATTACATAGTATAGCAGCACAAATAAAATAAAATGTAATATGTATAAGTATCTTTCATTTAACTATAATCAGAATTTTCATTGTTTCCTTCACATGTATTTTTAAAAAAATTTTCATGCTTTTCAGCAGTTCTTCATATCTTTTATGCCAAGTTTCCAGTATAATTACTTTTAGGAATTTTACTTTAGGTTTCCATATATAGCAATTTTGATTAGATGTATTTATTGAATATTGCTGTTGTTTGGTCTTTCACGGTTCATAGTTTAAGTGAGTTTGTGACTTTAGTTTTTATATGGTTTGCTTGAGAGAAAATAAGGCCATCTTTCATATTACATAATCAAAACTCAGAAAGGGTTTTGTAGGAGAGATCTAAATCTTAATTTAAACAAATGCTCTGTATTCATCAATTAGATCTGTCTTTAGAAATAAGATGACAGAACTTATGTTAAACTGACAACTATTTAAACTGACTGATTTTTAAATGTGAAATTGAGGATGTAGATATGGTGTGATCATGTTTCACTGCTGTGTTGCACACTGAGATTGGTGATAATATCATCGAAATTTTAAACAATTGTTTTTAAATTTGCTTTTGTTAACAAGTGGTGTTGAATGTAGAAAAATCATACAGTGATCTTCCAAATGATTGAGATGTTTGATTTCTTTGATTTGATTGGATCAGTTTGAACCTGCTTGCATCAAGTAATGACTTTGTGTTCTATGGAAAAAACAAATAATTTTGTATTCGATTGAAACCATTGAATGAAGTAAGTACAGTCTGAAATCCTCGAACTGAAATTCAGTAGTCAAACAACATATTTTCTCCATTACATAGCTTAAAAGCAGCAATGTATGCTTAGTTTTGTAGGTGATCATAGTATTTTAAATATTCCCTCCACCATCCATTTTGTTCATTTTTGTGACCTAAGGTCCATCATAAACTCCTGGAGTTCTCTAAGTGACTTGCAGAAATCGATGTTCAGATTTGGCAATTTTTTAATGTATGCTCAACCTATGATCTCCTTACTAGCATATCATTATTTCAACAAATTAGTGGCTAAATTATAATTTGCCTCTGAAACGAATAACCTTGTGTATCAGGGAAGCTGATCCTTTCAATATAGACTTGAAGTAATTAAATGTTTTTACTTTACCGAGTGATTCAATTTTGTGAGTTCAGCCCAGGATTCCTGAAATCTTTTTAATAACTAATTTTGGCAGTTTTATATTACACATCTTTTCAAGTTTCGTTTCTTGTACTACCAGTTTGATGGGAGACAGACACCATCATTCTATCAAGAGGTTAGGTGGTATTGTCTCGTGTCCCCGCATGCCTAGCATTAGGAGATACATCAAATAATGCTGTTTGATATTGCTGCTCTTTTGGCTCAGGATATAATTATTACATTATTGCAGATATCCAAATTATTTTACAACAGAACATACATATAGAATATAGTACACATTAAGAAAACAATACTGTAGATAATTTGTTTACAAATGTATATGGCAGACATCCAAATGTAGTAGCAGTATAAAGTTAAAAACTTCTAGATTTCTAGTTCAAAACTGCAGAGTAATTTTCAGGTATTCTTAGTTTGGCTTCTTCGGACTTCTTAAGTTAACTTCCAGCAAATTTTTGGAAAACCATGGAATCTGTGTTTTTCATTTTTTAGGACATCATTACTTACATTAATAATTCTAATAACACCATTTTTCAATTCCTAATTTTTTTAGCTTTTCAGGTGTCAGTATTTAAAATGTATTTCAAACCTTTTTATTTCTAATTTGATATGCTCACAATCCCTCCCCCCAACTGTTATAGTGACATCTGGTGGTTCCTTGAATTAAGCCTTGAATATCTTAAATCAGTTAGCTCAGTACTTCATGAAACATGCAAATACCTTTTTTATGGGTACAGTCTGAGGGCGTTAAATCAGTCTTGGGTTCTGTTTAATCCTATAAATCCTCCATATTTTAGGAAGAAAAGAAAGAACTTTAATAACTGCTGTTTACAAATAAATCACTTTTACATTTAAAGTTTCTTTTTGTTTAATATTCAAAACACTGCTTAAGTGTTGCCACACTGCTGCCTCAAATTCCATTCGTCCATCTGTTTTGGTTGTTTTTCCCCTTTTTACTGTTGCCAGGTTCACTCAAAGAACTAATGCACCTGACTATTCATTAACTATTTCTGTAACATTTCCATGGGGTTCCACTGGTGGCTGAGCAGAAAGTCGTTGAATACTAGTAGTTTGATCTGAGTTCAATTCCAGGTGAATAGGCAACATGGGTATTTTGATGGTTTTTCTTGTGTGCAATGTGGATACAAGCTAGTTTCTAGAAAGTTCTCCACAGAGGCATTCCTCCTATCAGGCAGATAGCTGAGGCATTTTTTGCCTGTAATCAAATAAACCAAACCAAGCCACAGAATAGCCAATGTGTTTGTGTTAATTTGGGGATTTTATACTTAGCAGTATGTATAATATCGTGAACTTCTAATCTTTTAGTACTATGGGAAAAAATGAGAGCTGTCTTTTATAAATATTTCTAAATATGATGATAGTACCTTGAGAGATGACTACCACATGATGCGAAAGAATAACAAATACATCCCATGTTACATACTGATGATTTATCCTTTTTTAACAGAGACTGGTGCCATTCTTAGTACCTGTCAGAGTGGCACAATTATTACTTCAGAGTTGCCAACTCTCCTGATTTCTGACCGTTCTCCCGCCAACCCAATTTACAATATATTTATCCCATTCTTAAAATTTCTCACGATTTTTATGTAACTTGGATTAATACTTCGTTATTTGCATCCACAGAAAAGTGATTTGGGGTGTCTGAAAGCACCTGGTTTTTCTCTAGGCTGCATAGAAAACTAAAGTAGTTTCATGAGGGAGAAATTATGGTGCGCTTCTGCTTTGTGAGTGAGAGCACGTGCCCGAAAGCTTCGTGTTTCATTTCTCAAGTGAGCATTGAGTGCAACTGCGTGTCATCTGGCACATATTAGCCAATGAGCACAGAATAAGATCGAGGTTGTTGTTTCGTTCATCTTGCCGCTAACCTGGGTGAATGTACATGCTATCGAGAAATTACAATACCTCGTATTAGTCATGTCTGCGAAAAAAATAAAATACTCAGATACTTTTCAAAAATCGTACACAGATGACTTTCCTTCTAATATTTCCTCAAGGAAATTAATGCATTTGCGATGTGTATCGTTGGCCATTGCGATTTTTCGATTTCGCACGGTGGAAGTGCTGATGTTCTCAAACATGTTAGTACATACAAAAATAAGAACAACATGAGTTCTATTGAAAAAAACGAAAAGTTAATTTCTTCTATGGAAACAAAAGACCAAAAAGTTATTAAATGCAGAATGTACTGTATGCATTTAAGAATTAGTAACTGAACTTTCAGATATTAGTGAGTAACGATTTGAAGTAAATTCATTATTAAAAAATATATTTTTATCATTTAAAAATCTCTTTATGGTTGAAAATAAATCTCCCGATTTTTTTAGCCTCGTAAATATCAAAATATCTAGTATCAACAGCTCAAACTTGTGATGCAGATTTATGTGTTCTTTCATCTGTTATCATTGAAAATTTGTTTCTCCATTCATTAGAAATACATACTTTTATTTTTTCATAAAAGGCTATGATGCCTCTTGTATAGCACTGTATTTGCCTTCATCTGTATGTATGACAGCACTGTATTTGTATTCATCTAAACTTGTTTTGTAATATTGCAATCATGAAATGCTTCTATGAGATGAATATATATGTGTGTTCAGATGAAATCAAGTCTGCATTTGCTATATCTTCTTTCTCCGTAGGTTTATTATTGGGAAGAACGTGTCTAATGTTGAACTTGTCTTAGTAACATTTGGACTTTATATGTGTTTAACTGTGTTTTTGTATGCTAGGAACATCAGTTTATAGACATTCATTAATTTAATTTCACAACAAATATAGTAAGACTCAACTTTTTCATTACTGTCCACTCAAATAATCCTTTAATTCAGAATTTTCTAACTATTCATGTGTGAAATTTTTGTGTGCCATCATTCACTCATTTTTATTCTATAGGGAACGAATTTCAGACATTGTATATGTTGCTAGTTAGTAGTTATGTTATTTAAAAATGTTCTGTAAAAGAAAAATTAAAGCACTAATTCATTCAAGTCAGTACAATTCAAAAGTATTGTACCATTTTATGAAACACAATCGTAAATGCAAAAATCACACCGTATAATGCGATACAGTAAACCTTTACCAAACGTGATTTTCCATATACACATGATCGTATCATTGTACATATGTAAAAGTAAAAATCGCAACAAATAATACAATACTGTAGACCCTTGCCGAATGCAATTTTGCATATTTGCGTAATTGTAATTGACTCAATTTCATTTTCTCAGTGCTATAATTTCAATTATGTGCAGTATTCTACAGTTTGTTGGCCGCATTGTGGTAGTCTTCTTTAAAGATTGGTCTGAAAATTCATTCATCAAAGAAGTTTACTTAAAGCAGCAAAACCTCAGTATTAAAGTTTCAGTAATGCTTCAAGGCACTGTACTGAAGTCTTCAAAACATTGCATCCGAAAGTCGAGATTTTTATTCCTTCCACCAAACAACTTTAAAATCATTCAAAGATTATTATATAAGGCATGTTTACATCTCTGCAAATAAAGCATGAGGTGACAAAAATTACGATACACTAATCTCATTTTGGAAGCAATTCAACATAAATCACTGCATAGGAATGATTAAACTTGCATGGGAACAAGTGAATTCATCAACAATGAATGCAATCAGCACTGGCTACATTGCCAACAATTTTAAATTGTGTATATTTAATATTTAATATTTTGATTTTATATTGTGTCAATTTAATATTGTGTGGAATGCAAAACATTAGGTGTTGAATGATTTTAACATGTGGAAGAAAGAGAAATTAAAGAATTAGTTGAAAATGACAATCATGAAATGAAAATTGAACACTTAGATGAAGAGCATCAGCCAATGGTAAAAGCAGCAATAGTGATGAAGATCAAGAGCCTTTAATGTATGAGAAACAAATTGTTAAAAAAGCCACAGGTATTGTCTGATTTTATAATAGGGATTGAACTAAATAAAGAAAGGCGAACACTTTATAAGAGGTATTGAAAAACTTTACATTCCTTCCTACAAAATGTTTGATGAATTGTGTCAGATATTGCTGTAAACAAAAATTGCTGGCTTGCTAAAAAAATGTATCATGCACCTACTTATTAAAGTGATAAAATCCTTTCAGTTAACATTTGTATAAGTTTCTCCTTTTAATTGCAGTAATACGTACAATGTGTAAATTGTATACAAACTTCGTTGAAAACTCTGAATGAAATTTCAGCATCAACACCATTGTGAAAGTGTTATCTCAAAGTTAAGCAAATTTATTTTCAGTAAATGCTGTTGAAATATCAAGTTTCTGATTTTGCTGAGCAAGCATTTTTAATTTCCTGAATGATGCTTGTAAACATGCCTAAATTAGGAACAAATTATGCTGTAAATATTTATAACAGTTAATGGAGCAAAAAGAAAGAATATTCTTTTGATGGTTGTTGTGCAAGAGTTCTTTTTTGCAGTGCTGTCACATTAGCCTGAAGAGTGGAGTGTTGTAGACATAAGAAGTACAAGTAGAATAGAATATTGGTGGTGATTAATGAGCAAGATCTTTGCAGCCCATCTGTTACGATTCTTGAACATAGGTTTACCTATCATTTGTTAAAGAGGTCTGTAATCTTGTCAGAGCATCGGCAATACGCTTAAGTTCAATATTCCGTTTCGTTGGAGCATGATGATATTTGATATCCACATATTTTGTTCTGTTTTTCTCTTACTGAAAATGCTTGAATTATCTTCAAAGAGGGTAATTGGTAGGTTTTGTTCTAGATCTAGATATTTGAAATAATTAACAGCCGTTGTGCTTCTTGAGATTATGATTCAGTTGAAGACTATGTAGTGCAATTTCGCCTTTTGCTCTCTGTGCAATCAAACTCTTTCCTAATTTGGATACGTATCTGCTGATGAATTTCGTATGCTCAGTATGCTTATGAATATGCAGATAGTATCAGTTCTTGAATTTTGTTAAAGATCGGCATCAAATCTTTAGTTGTATTCAAGTATTGAATGACTCTTGACAACATTCTAATCTGCTTTTTGTGTTTTTTTTAATTCCTTATATTCAATACAATGAAAGTACATGCTATATCTGGTCGACTAATTGTGGTGATGCGTAGTAATGCCCCTATTGCTTGTCTGTATTTTGTAATATCATATGCAAAGTTATTTTTATCTTCCCGTTTGCAATAGTTTGTTTCCATTGGAGTATATGTCAGCTTTTTATCCTGAATTCCAAATCTTTAAACTACATCTTTGATTTTATTCTCTTTATTTATGATAAAATTACCCTCTTTAGATCTTTTGATATTTATACCATAGTAAATGACTTCTCCTAGGTCTTGTAATTTTTCAACTTTATGGTACACTACTAACTCTGAAAACTGGACATTCAATATTGGGAATGATCTAAAACCCATGCCATCACCATTTTTGTTATTATTATTTTGAATTTTTTTTTTTTTTAGAAAGGGAGAAGGAATTACATTCTGAGAATAGCATCTCTCTTTAGTTTATGTGGGCCCACCAGCGGCCGAGCAGTAAAGTCGCTGAACACTGGTAGTTCGGTCCGAGGTTCGAATCCCGCGAACGGGCTGGCTGCATGGGCGTTTTCGTGGTTTTCCCCATGTGTAACGTGTATACGAGGCAGTTTCCCTTAGAAAGTCCTCCACGAAGGCATCCCTCCCTTTAGGCAGATAGCCCTCGTGTGCTTTGCCATAATTGAATAACCTAACCTTTAGTTTATGCTTAATGCTTTGTACATGCACAAAAGAAATTTTTTCATAATAAAGCTTGTAAAGGGATTCTTAATTTCATTTGGACACTAAATAAAACCCCTCCATGTTGAAGTACAATCTTTATTAGCGTAAATCTACATGATCAATAATTTACCTCCATACCTACCTTTCTGCGTGGCATACATCTCAAACTGAAATATTTATCAGAGTTTATTGCTGATTTTAATCAACTGAATATTTTATATTCCCGATGCTAACCAGGCGAATAAATTTTTGCTCTCGCTATCAATTTGCAGCAGCTTAAAAAATGGCTTTTGCCGTGATGTCTAAAACAATTTTTCTTTAATACTAGAAATCAAATACCAGACAACATGATAACTGTTTTATGCTTGGTGACGATTGGAAATTTTAGCCAGCTGTGTTGTATCCTGATGGGAGGAAACTTGAGAAATTTCTTTCCATGTGCAAAAAATAGGTTTTGTAAATGATGTTCATAGATCAAAAGATTACATTTAGTTCTGAAAATGGAGATGATATAACATTAACTAATGGATGACAAATTATGTAGTATGATTCTAAATCCAGAAAATATCGCTATCGATAATGAAGGAAGGGACAGAGTAATGCAAAAAAAATTCTATTTACAATCTAGCAGTAGTTCTCGACACTGCAATTGTAGAAGTTGAATAGTAGAACTTCGTAATTTAATAAGGAATTATGCCTGAAAACTTACCACCGAAAATAAAGCAACTTAAATAATTTACATTGAAGGAAATGTTTAAAAAGTGTTTAATGTTTTTAAAAAAGCAAACAAATATTGAGGTTTTTTTTTCGGTTAAATTTTGATTCTCTTGAGGTCATAAATAACTACACATAAATGCTTCAAATTTTATAATTTATACATATCATCTGACTAGATTTAAGCTGGGAAAATTCCAGAATCACCAAAGTCCTGTTGAGTCTATATATTGGACATTAGGCTATGTATGTAAACTTACTATTGTATTTTAACCCCTTAACTGTGACATGTATTCAGAAAAATGAAAAATTTTTTTGAGTGTTTAAGGCTAAATATAATATAACTAGTATAATATACACTCATGTCCAAAATTATGTTTACATGCATAAATTCACCGATTTCTCAGAGACTATGACTTATAATTTAATGAAATTTCGTGGAATCGTACATAACATGATGACACATAAATGCAAAAGAAAAAATTGAAGATCTCCTGATATGATATAAAATTGTAGCATGAAACAATTAAAATGGTAATAAAGTGTGACAAAGAGAGTTAAGGAAAAAAGGAATGATTCAGAAAAAGAATTAAGTCTTACGAATTTAATGTGGAATATGATCTCCCCTGACTTGTACACACATATCACAAAGTGTTTTAAGGCTGGAAATAATGTTGTTAACCACAGTTTGGGGAATTAATCTCCACTCTTCCAGCAATGCCGTCTTCAGAGCATTTACATCTCTAGGAGGAGGATGTATATGTGCAATTGCTCATCCAAGGTAGTCCCATAAGTTCTCTATCGGGTTAAGGTCAGGAGAGTTTTGTGGCCAAGGTATTCGCTTAATGGGTTCACTTTCAAGGAATTCATCAACGAGGTTTGCTCGATGTGGACGGGCATTATCATCCATAAATAAAAAGTCAGGACCATATGCATCCCTGAAAAGTCTTACATAAGGATCTAAGACTTCATCCCGATATATCTGGCCTGTCACAGATCCGCTGCTGAACACGTGTAGGGGCGTACGTCCATCGATCATTATTCCACCCCATACCATCACACCTCCACTACCGAAACGGTCACGTTCCACAATGTTCGAGGGATCATTTCGTGTTCCTGACTCCCTCCAGATGTAAACACGTTTAGAATCACCAGTTAAACTAAACCGCGACTCATCAGTAAAGAGAACATGGGACCATTGATGTTCAGTCCAGTTTTGATGTTCTTTACACCAATTAAAGCGATCCCTCTTTTTCTGTGAAGACAGTAAAACACATACCCTTGGCTTTCTGGCATAAAGGCCTTTTTCATTAAGCCTTCTGTATATTGTTTGCCGTGATGCAACAGTTCCAGTGGCGGCTGCAAGCTCTGAACTTAACTGGCGAGCAGTAGCCTTTCTGTTACGACGGGCAGTTAATGCCAGATACCGATCTTCAGAAGCAGTTGTCATTCGTTTCCGACCTTGTCCAGGCCTCCTTACAACACTTCCATCATTTTGAAACTGTTTCCATAGCTTAGAGACTGTCTGTCTTGAAATATTCAGACATGTGGCTGTTTCCATGATTGACTGCCCTGCTTCTAAACGGCCGATAATTCGCCACTTTACAGATTCTTCCAAATGATACTTCGAAGCCATAACAAACCGCTTTGAGTCCCTACACACTGAAATCAAACGCTATGTTGCAGAAATTCACTCAAATATTCAGTTTGCGCAAAGCACTTGATTCACCCTTGGATGACGTAACGCCTAGATTTGCATATCACAAACCGTTTGATTACTTTTGATTGGATAATGCTAATTAGGCTTGGTTTTCACACATTCCCTGCAAATACGGATCACATTGATTCGATATTTCATTGAATATCATCATTTTGGGGTATGTAAAGATAATTTTGGACATGAGTGTATAAAAATATAACAGGATTTTCAATACATAAATTTTACAAATCTTTTACAGTAAGGTATATCCCAAAGCACAGTACTGCACACAAACCCATATCACACTTTTTGCAATAAACTCATGTCACTCCTCATCTGTGTCTGAATCGGACATTGCAAAAAAAGAAAATTATTTGCAAAAAAAACTCGCTGAAAAGGTGCCGAAAATAAACGAGAAAGCAAAACTCTGTGTTAATCAGTCCAAACATGTCTTTGTTTATCTGAGCAGCTAACAACGCCCACATTTTCTCTCCCTCGACTGAAATCGTAATTATGAAAAACTAGGACCACTAATGCCATCTATTAGAAAAATAGTGAATTAAGTATCCTAAAGTAGAGACGAACACAGCTTGGGCTTTACAAAATAGAAATGTTAATTTTCTTCTGCCCAAAGTCAGTTCGGGCATCACAAATACTTCACGTAGTAGTTGCCCGAACTGGATCTGGGTGACACTGGCCAAGGGATTAAAAACATGTGTGGGTGTGCTTTACATTGCTTAAACGATTAGTCTAAAAGTATTTTGCCAGTGTTCAGATTCCAAGCTGTACCTGTTTTGTCTATGTATTGAGTTCTTTAGCTTGCAAATTTTATTTTCATTTCCAGCTTTTGTGTATCCTTCAGGCTGAGTCATGTAAATTTCTTTTTCTAAATCTCGGACGGAAAGCTCTTTTAGAATCGGTATATTTGCTTGTTCCAATCTAAACATCTGGCTGAACCATTTTGCAATCGCTTTTGATTTTCATTTCCTTATTGAGCTGTATTTTGAAAGTCCTTTTGTTTTTCTTCCTTTTTAACATTTTTGGGATGAGATGGCCATTAAATTGGCCTTGGTATTCTCTGTCTGAAAGAACGGAGATCTCCTCTGGTCATATCTTTTTCTCCATTTTCCGATCTTAAAGGGTAGATTGAAGTTTGATGTCTCTGGAGTCTAACCACCATCAAAGATCTTTGTATTAAGGATCTGGGTTTCGCTTTCGTTCCCTTTTCATTCCTGCAGCTTTGAAATTTGAGATAACCTAAATCATAAACAGAGCCTTGTATTTGTTTGGAATATTCCTTGGCTTTGCGAGATATTTTCAAGTTATTTTGCCTCATTTTACTGCAATATGTGGAAACAGAAAAGAAAGCTGATTGAAGAAGAAATATGAAAGCTTCTGAAAGAGTTTGTTTAAATGTGAAACACAGAATATTAATACAATGTATCAAAGGTAATATCAATCTTGGAATTTCTTTCTGTTCTTTCAAAAACTGTATAAACCACAGTTTTGCCCTTCATATTTGAAAGTTTTTCACTGTAAAAAAATGTAATACAAATTGTACAATATGTAGTATGAGTCATATTTGAACTAACCATTGCATATTTCAAATTCTTAGTTCTTGCTCTTAAATGTTAATTTCTGTGTAAATTTTTATAATTTTTTTAATTTCATTCATCATTTCTGTTGCATTAATTTTTTATTTTTTTAACTGTTCCTTCCAAGGGAAAATTTTTTTGAAGAATTTGGTTATTTTTGATGAAATATACACTAAAAGTAAAAATTACTAGGAAATGTGAAAGTAACTTTTCTGTTATTGCAACATGTTTTTTTGTTTAGAAGGCCATGAATATTTGTAAATTTAAGATTATGTTCATGAAATTTTTCTAAAAATATTTCAGATGTATTAAAAAATGAGGTGGCCACCTGATAAATCGAAAATACTAAAAATATATATAAAATAACAAAATATAGAGGAATTTTATAACTCTAAAATAAATATCTAATAGAATTAATTCTTGTTAACAATTACAAAGGCAGTTTTCATTAACAGTTTACAAATTTGGTAAGATAAATCATTATTTAAAAACTCGAGCAATTTTTTTTTAAAGAAAGTTATGTGTTGTAATAATGGAAAAATAGGACATTTTCTGTAATAGAAATATACAATCTGTTCGACATATTACTGAATAGTCTGACTGGAATCAACTGCACTTTTAAATTTTCTTTCC
>KK120747.1:1513440-1557326 GCA_000611955.2 Stegodyphus mimosarum | reverse complement strand
TCTTTCCCTTTTGTAAAGTAATGTACTTGTTTAAGGATGAGTTAAAGTATATCTAAAAGGGCCACTGTTGCAAACATCAAGGGATGTCTTGGAATGGGGAAAGTCTAAAGTACGATAAAACCCCACCTTTTTTTAAGGTTCTTAAAAGTGTTGAATACCAGAAAGGCTAAGTCAACTAGTTCCCAAGTGCCATTTTCTTCTAACAGACTAAATTCTTCTTGGATTGCTTTCAACCATTTTCTTTCACAATTTGAATATCTTCCCAGGTATTAGGTGTAGGACTAACTAATCATTTTTCTTGTATGCATAGTGAACAGGAATTTTACCTTTGATCTCCTGAGTATAAAGATTCTTCATCAGATTCTGGTATTTCTTCCTTTTCAGAAACTTCCAACTTTTATATTTTGTTTCATGCTTTCTTTTAGAGGATTTTATTTAGTTGGTTAAAAAAGATATTCATTCATTTAGGTACTTCAGTAAATATGAGAGAAAGACTTATGATAATTTTGTTTCCAGAAATTAAAATTCTGTAGCTGTATTCCTTCTATAGCTTCTATTTCTTTATTCCTTGTATAGCTGTATCATCAAGCTTACATCTTTTCCATTTTATGGATATAAGGAGAAGCCTTGCATTCAAATGTTCCCTGATGAAAGAAATAAGGTTTATTGTTATTCCATAATTCATATGGTGTTTGGAGGTAAAAGTTTTGTAGCTAATTTGCAGTCAGCTCTGCTTTCATCCAGTATTTGTGATGTTGACCTGAATAAACCACTGATATGAGGAGTTAGCATTTGCCCTAAAATATAGGTGTGAACGAATTTAAGTCATGTGTGTGCCTGAAATGTCGATTTCTTTAGATAAGCAAAATCGGTTTCATTTAATGAACTGCATTTATTGAATGCAAGTAAATACTTGCCCAGTTACAATTACCAATTGTGATACCTTCAGTAAGTTACTTAATCATGATTTTTTTTAATTGAAGTGCTATATGAACTTAAGACTATTAGTTGCATTATATTCTAGAATAATTTGGTTTTCTTTTGCAATTACACATTTATTTCCTGTTCCGTTATTTACCTAGTTGAAAGTTTATTTGTTTCTTCTGGAATGTACAAAACTTCTTAAGAAACTGCTCCAGTTATTTTCTTTGTAAAATTTATTATCTAGAAATGAATTGCAATTATGATATTGGAAGAATTTATGGATTAAAATTCTATGAAATAACTCTTCCTGTTAGCTAAGTGTTTACTTGCATTAATTATAGCAGATGGACGTTGCAGATGTTATATTCAGATGAGGTGCATTTCTTCTTAACTGGGAACATGAACTCCAAGAACTGTGTTCACAACAAATCCTCTTGATATGGCAGCAGCACCTTTATGCAAAACTAAAGTGGCTATGTGATAAAGCATCGCAAGCACATTTATTCTTGGTCCATGCTTCCTTCGAAGAAGTCGCTTCCATAGGTATGATAACGTGCTCAATTTATAACATTGCAGAATTGCAGCACCCAGAACAGCTGGTGGTTGAACATCTTAGAAGTTGAAAACAAATGCTGTAGAACAGGGGTGTTGAACCTTTATGGATCAACGCGTGGAGGTAAGAACAAAAGGACGAGCCAGCCCCGCATTACGAGTGAAGCAATGCTCCCAGGCTTTGGTCTCCAAATGGAATGTTTTTTGTTTACATCCAGAGCTTCCTTTACAGCGCGTTTGATACTATTTCTGCACACGATAATTCCACACAAATCAAAAAGTGGGACACTTCTGTATAAAAGAAACATTCATTGTGGGGTGGATTATATAAATTTGTATATTTTAGTGACATTTACGTAAAAATCATTCATATCTTAATTATTTTTTGATAACTTGCAACAGCTATTTTGCAATACCTTTAAAATTGTATACATCTTTTCGATACTCTTCATTGAGTATTCGCTACTTTTATGTTCCAAACACCAAAATCTTTTAAATGAAATAACATGTTTTGTCATCTACATATTATCATTTTTGCATAACTGAAAAAAAAATCACTTTGGGTTAAATAAAAAATGGAAAAATTAAAGTTCTGTCTTTTTTTTTTAAATTTTATTTAACATGTTTAATTGATGACTAAATGTCATATAAAATTATGAATGAAAAATCCTTGTTATTCAATACATATACTTGAATAGTAGTCTGCTATTTTTGAAAGAGTTTCAAGACATGTAAAAAGCATCATCGTTATTAATCGTTATATCAGTATACTTTGCATATTGTTACTGTCTATTTCAGGTATTTGTGAATTTAGAGCAATTAGTTGTTTTAACTGTTTTAAAAAATGAAGCAATATTATGCAGAGTAAGGCAGTCAAGATTGCAATCCAGTGACAGTGAGGTTAATGTTTAAATATGAAGTGGATGGTTATTATTTATTTTATTATCAGAGAACTATTAAACTGGGTAAAATTGCTAAAAGAGGCATTGAATACTCTGCCATAATACATTGACTTTAAAATTTGAATTTGATAATGAATGTATCCTAAAACGTGTTTTAAGTCAAAAGTTTGAAACTTGGTGGCTAGATGTAAATGTAAAATTATGTATGTTAAAATATTTGTAATTAGGCACGTTAGATTAAGTGTTTGTTAAATAAGGTAAGGCATACAAGGAATGTCTGCCTAAAGGGAGAGATGGCATCGTGGAGGAATTTCGAAAAAAACTGACTTTGAGTCGGTATTAAAAGTGATCTATGTAACTTTCATTCAAATGATATTTATACATATTTTTTTTATGTAGAAAATTCTGGTAGATGCTAAATTATTGTAAATTACGTTACTCGAAAAAGATAGTGATTGCTCAGAAATTAAAAATTTGCACACGAAAAGGGAAAATATGAAATATATATGGTTATTTATGCATATGTTTGCAAAAAGCATGTATTTGCCTATAACAAAATACTTAAATATTTATTAAATTATTTATAAATGTATTTGGAAATGAACGATTTATTCATTCATAAACTCCTGTAAAAGTTACTCTGAAGAAATCTAGTTATTAAATATATCTAAATTTATAATGATTATAAATATTATCTAAATATATAATAACCTTAACATTTAATTATAAACATAATAACGAGTACGTTTATAAAACTGTTTAAGCAAAAGTTGTTCGTACTGAAAAGCAATCTGTTAAAAGGTATTGTAAAGCAAATTCTATGAGATGCGTACATAAGGAAGTAGTAAAGAAGAGTTTTTAGAATACATATTATTAAAATTAAGGGTTAAAAAAATCTGTTAAGTATTAATAGAATTATTTCTTTGCATTTTATAATAACTCGGTTATAGGTTTTAAATAATATTTAAAAGAAGAATCCCCCTTTTTTTATTCCCTTTCAGAATTATTGATAGAAAGTACATGGAAATCAGTACCAATATTTAACATATTTCACTATTAAAATAAACGTTGCTTTAATTTGAAATGAACCAAACAGAGCATTAATTATAAATTGACTCAGATTTGCGATTTAAAAGATGCCTCAGAAGCTAAAAAATCACCTCATATTTGAGAAAGAAGCTCTGAAAAGAAATAATGCATAATTTTAATATTAATAATACAATATACTTTTTTGTAATCCTTAACCGAATAAAATCGAATTACCTTAAACAAATTTTCTTATATAATTAATGAAAACTTGTAAAAATATTTCATTCAAATTAAACTGTTCTGGAAAAAGTGTAGCATTTAATTCCATTCAGAATGAAATGTTGTTTAAAAACACATTTTCCTTAGGACTCTGAAATATTGTAGAAAAAGAAAATATATAGATGTATATGTATATTTGTGACATAATTACAAAATGTTTTCATCCAATCATGTCAAAACCCATTGATCTTAATGTTAAGTCACTGAATGTTTTAGTCTCCACTAAGAGATTGCCACTGCTTCAAAGCAGTGAATGGGAGGGGAACTAGTTAGGGACCCTCTCCTCTTACTTCCTACCTCCATGGATCAACATGCCATTTTTTCTAAAGAAATGTTTAATGAGGCACTGCTGTCAAATAATTTTGACTTGTGATTATTGGGAAAATAATAAAACTAAATATTAACTACTCAAACTGTTTATTTACTAGCAAAAAATAGTTATATGTATAATTCAAATTAAAGTAACATTAGTGTGACTTCTGTTGCTGCAGATTAGATGACAAATAAATTAGGGTTGTACGATGTTACTTTTAGCAGAATTCATGTTGAACTGGATTTTACTTATATTGCTTGCTAATCTTTCTGTTTCAATCAGTTTTTTCGTTGTTTTAATAAATTTTTTAATCCATATTGAACTAGACTGGAAATCAATCAGCTGCATTTCAAATTCTTCAATTTCCAACCAATTGAATTGGGGCAAGTTCAATTTATCAAATGAAATCACATCAGTGTACATAATAAACTTGAGCGTTTGCGAAAATTCTTTAACTGAGAAAAATATTGCTAAAAATTCCTTGATTGAAGAATCAATTACGGAAGTAAATTCTTCAATAACTTTTTCTTCATCTGGTTTCTCATGTACATCTAAAATCTTGTAATATATATATATATATTTAAGCTTGGAAACTATTTTTAGTTTTTTGTGATACTAATATTTCTGAAAACATGCAGTTTAGCGTCAAAAGCATGAATGAGATCCATCATGATGATAATTATTTTATTTGTGCCTTGAAGCTTTATGGTCAATTCATTGAAATGTTGGCATATGTCTGTAAAAAATGTCAATTTTGCAAGCCATATAACATGCAGCAACTGTGGGTGTTGATCAGTTTTTCCTCATTTTGAAAAAAGTCTGATTTCTTTCAAGCAGTCAACAAATCTTTGAAGTACGTTCCTGCAGCTCAACTAGTGAACATTATTATACACCAATAAGCCATTATACACAGAGATGAGTTCATCCAACAAAGCATGAAGCTTTTGTTTACGTAAAGCCTGCGATGGTATGAGGTTGACTATTTTTGTAACTAACGCCATTACATTATCAAGAGATGTGAAACCACTCGTAGCACATAAGACTTGTTGGTGAATGATGCAGTGGAATTCAAGCATCCAATGTCCTACATCTGTTTGAAATAAACTAATGTACTTTTTTTTTTTTTTTTTTTTTTTTTTTTGTCCCACCATACATTTGGAGCACCATCAGTTGTTACTGAAACAATTTTTACCAAGACATAGCGATGTGAAAGGAGCAGAGTTAATATCTCTGTCTCTCCCCCCCTTTTTTTTTGTTGTTGTTTGTTTTGTTGATCTGTTACATTCGAATTACTGAATTACGAATTACATGTTACTGAATTATTTTATTTTTATTATCAAAATCATCGAAATGTGAGGGGCGTGCAAGCAAACCAGCCTTCATTCAAAAGCTCTCCCTCTTGAAAAGGTTTAATATGCCGAGCAATGACATTTACAGATGAGTAACTTGCCGAGCTCATATGACAATTTTTGCCAACATATTTAGTCACAGACGTTGACTGTTTTTCTGTCTTTTATTGCACTTGCAATAAATTCCCCCAATTTTCCTTTTTTGACAAACAGATTTGTCGTTTGTTTCAAAATGCCATTTTACAGACGATGTTCTACATACCACTGTTCCAGAACATAAAACACACACATTGCTTTGTCGCTTTTACTAATCATGCCATATTTCTCGGTCCACCAAGTTTGAAATTCTCAGTTACACTTACTATCTTGCACTTTTTTGAGCTAGCCATGTTTAAATAACACTTAAAAATTGTAAATATGACACCTAAAGATGTGAGACATGCATCATTGACACTTGAAGTCCACGACATAACTAAAGCTGTATTCAGACAACGGTATAAAGGGCATAAGTGGTTTAAGCCTGTTTTACGTGCCACACCCAGTGTATAGCGAACGTACCCTAACCTTTATAATTGCACAGCCACAAATTTGAAAGTTTTCAAATATCATAAACAAGAATAGAAATTTTCTGATTAGTGGAATTTATGAAGAAATTGTAAAAAATCAAGATGATATAACAGAAGTATTTCATTGTGATGACAGTGCCCCAATAATCAGTCAATCAAAGGGCAGTGAAATCAGTCAATCAAAGGGCATCTGTAGTATGATTCCAAATCCAGAAAATATTGCTACTAATAGTGTAGAAAGTAACAGGGAGGTTGTTGAAAATGAAATAATTTTGATTGATAATTTAGTGGGAATTCTCATCATAGTGATTATACTTATTGAATTTTGTAGCTGAACAAGAAGTTATGACTGTCTATAAAATTAAAGAGAAAGTATTAGCACAAAAACAACTTGCATTGAAAGAAATATGTGAATAAAACAAGCAAATAAGTATTGACTTCCACCCAGTGGGAAAGTGATTAGAGACTCTGACCAGAAGGCTTGTGTTTAAATCCCAGAGAAAGCATGGGGGTTGTAAATGTAGTGTCTTTGCGTCATGGTTGCGCTCTAAATATATGTCAAGCTGAAAAGGCTTCTCGAGAGGCTGGTGGTATGGGGAAGACGGATGAGAGACCCTTAGACCCATTTCCCGGGGTACCCTCTCTCAAAATTGGGTCGGAAGTGAGCAACAGATGTACTGTCACCTGTGTGGTGCTCAAGGCTCGTGTCAAACGACAGACTGAAAATTCCCAGCCCTTGCCATGATAATATTCGTGAGTTTGTTCTGAATATGTCAGACAAATAAAAATTGACCTTTTTTCGTAAATTTTGATTCCCTTAAGGGCATAAACGCTTCATTATTTCATTGATTTTATAGTTTCTCCATGCAATTTTACTAGTCATCTAAAATCCAAAAAAGTCTGTAATCGACAAAGTCCTGTGGATGATCTCTGATTTTGTACTTTAATTTATTTAAGGGCATAAATGCTTCATTATTTCATAGATTTTATAATTTCTTCATGCCATTTTGCTAGGCATCCCAAAAAATTCTCGAATAGGCTAAGTTCCGACAAATCTTTCTCAGACTTTGTACTGTATTTTTTTATGCCTTGAATTTTTTTGTACTGTGTGTTTATGCCTTGAATTTTCTTTAAAGACATGAGGGAAAATGTGTTTGTATTATTTTTAGAATCATTTTTCTCTTTAATTTTACCAGAAACTAAGAATTATCAGTTTCAAAAGTGCAGTCAGCTTATTCAGGAGTTGAAACCTTTGAAACAGGTTTTTGCTTCTGGCTAAGTTTCAGGGCTAACAATGATAGTTATATCCTTAATTTTTCAATTGTAGTAGAGCATTATACTGCACAAGTTTTCCAAAGAATATTAAAAAAAGACATATGAATGGGAAAGTTGTACAATAATTTTTATTAAGTTATAATAAAGCCTATTTTAACTGGAACTTTAATACTGCTGTTATACATATTTATTTTACTTTTAATTTGTGAAATAAATTATTTAATTGTCAAGTAATTGATATTTAAACAAATTATTAAGAAGTTAAAATATTTAATTTTTTAAATCTTAAGCATTCAGACTGTGTAACATTTAGCATGAAAATGGGAGCAACTGTATTTTCTCCCTGTAAAGACTAACATAAGGATAGATTTTAATACATTTTTGAAAGAAAAAGCATCTTGTTAATTTTTTAGCCTCAAAGCAGTACAAATTAAATGTATTTCTTAAAGGTTTTCCTCGTTAGCATCGTGACAAAGAAATTTCCGAATGTATTAAAATGAGGTATCAATTCTTCAAGTTTTAATATTGTTAGATTGCTATCATTGTAAATGCTTCCCTGAAATTAATGTATGGTACCAGGAGATTCCAATCTTTATCTGTAACCTTGGTTTCATAGTTATTTTTGCTGGCAGTGAATTTTCCTCATTTTGTACATGAAAAACCGTTGTCTGACGTAAGTTCTGACAGTTTCTGAAAGAATAGTAGGTAAAATATTAACTGCAACTAACGTTTTTGAAGTATGGAATATTTACTCTATGCCTTTCTTTATACTTTTCTTCTCAGAAATGATATACACTACTTAATTTTCTCCTCACTGTGGTCGTACAGTTGTGTGGGGGAATAAAGCAGTTTTGGAAACTTTTAAACATATATAAAAAGTCTGTCAGTTATGGATGGGCAGTATACTGATCCATAACAAGTAAAATTTTGTTTTCTCATTGCTTGAGCATTCTGTAAAAATCACCATTTCTATCCATGAATTTAATTCCTTTTAACCATACAGTCAAAATTTTTAACTTTTATGATATATCTTAGTGTCTATGACTTTCTTAAATTTGTAGGTATCATTATTTTCATTCCATAAGCATTTGCACAGGTAACATAGCAAAATAATCTATACTTTTCTAGACACCTGGTACATTGATTGCCATTAAAAGCTAGTTTTCTTGCTGGAATGAGATGAAAGAAGGGAATTTCAGTAACATTAAAAGTACTTGCATGTTATCAGAATCATCTTTAAGCCAAACTGTGGCAAATGTTCATAACAGTCCTTGCTGACTTACAATAAATATTGATAGTTTGAGAATCTTTCAAAAAAAAAATTCACAAAACCATCAACTTATACCTAGTAAGTAACTTTTTCATCTGTAAAAAATTGTGCCTGGGTTATGTTAATATATGAGTACTATATTAAAATTATTGCTTAATTGTTATTTATCCATTTTATTGAAAAAATTCTTAATCTTCAGCATTTACGTGAGATATCTCCAGGTACTCCACTTAACCCTCCAAGCTTTATGGGTTTAGCCCTGAAATTTCAAAGTTCCTCAAACTGTCATGAATAACTGTTATGATATTGCTTTGATCATAATTTTAAAAAATGACTCTCCTATTTTGTACCTTGATTGCTTTTCTTCCAATTTACATCCAAATGGAAATTGGATACATTAAAAGCTGGCAGAAATTTTCATGTGTAATAATAAATAAGATGGTCTTTTATGTGGAATTTTCCGTCCTTAACACTGAAAGTGTTAAAATGTGTCACAAGATTGTGATGCAAATTTAAATTTATGCAGTCATTCATTTGAAAAACAAGCTGCCTTCCCATTCAGTTGCAGTGTTATTTAATTTCACTTCTTCATTAGCATTCACTGGGATGCTTATTGCACACTGTTGAGCAAATGTCTTTGGCAAAATATCCTCAGCCTTTAGAAATTTTGTCCTTGCAGCTTCTTTGAAGCAGAACTCCCCATTTTTATGTATCAAAAATTATTATTTTTGGTCTCGACATAGAAATGCCTGGTTTCTCACCCCCCCTTTCTTTCTTTTAATGAAAATGTGTTTTAATGTCTACTTATTATAGCAGCAAAAATAATTTTAAAAATTATCTCCAGGAGCCAAAAAAAATTGAACATTCAAAAATTAATGTTGCTAGCACCTTGTGGGTAGAATTGGCATGTATTTTGAATAAAACTCAAAATTTGAAGTTATTCAAAATCTATACGAAACTAAAATTCATTTTTTCTGTTTAATTTTAAAATTTTACATTGCCATTTTTCTCTTCCAATCTGAAAAGATGGTTCCAGTGATTGAATAACTAACACCCCATTAAGAAATCTCATCTTACGATTAATTGCCTGAAACTGAATACAAAAGCTGTGGGAGCAAAAGTAATTTGTACCTCCTCTAGGACTCCTGAAAACTGCATGTGAACCGAAGGAATTCCTATTAGCTTTGACACAGCCATTGTGAAATTGAAACAAAAGGGCTACCTGTGACAATTTCAGGATTGAAAAGGTTAATTTCAGCACTTATCATCCATGCATGTGTACCTACATATTTCCTTAAAAGATTTCCATTGTTTTCCTTTACTCATACTTTGACAAGTATAGGGTTACTTACATGTACCTTGTCAGTTAAGAGTGTCTGCAGCTATGTAATTTATTTGCTGCTGAAAAGAGTTTATTTTTAAATTGCTTCTCAAAAGGCATCAAATTGGTCTAAATATTAATATTTGAGTTTTTTAATTACTTTTGTTTCCTTTTTAAAAAGTTCTTGGAGGCAAAATTTTGTTGATTAGTAATAACTGATTATTTTTTAATTATTTTAGCTTTCTCTTGAAAAATAATGCTAATTTTTTCCCCAACATATGTTTTAAATTTTGTTTTATAGTTATGTATTTCAAATTACTATTCCACTCTGTAGCCCCCCGGAAGATTACTATGACAACAAGAAGATCAACCCAAGTGCAGAAGACAGTACCGCCAATAAAAATAACACGAAAATCTTCAGGAAGTATTTCAGCAAAACCAGCCGTGAAGCATACTTCCAAATCATCTAAACAGAATATGAAACAACCGAAGCAAGTTCAGTTGTCGCCTACTCGAAACAAAAAGCCTGTTGGTAAACCAACCAAAAAACGCTACGTATCAGAAACTGACTCTGAAGATGATGACGATGATGACGAAGGTAGCTCTAGTGCTACTGATTCTAGTATTGAGGAGTCGGTAAATGGGCATGGAAATAAATCAAAATGGAAAGATGGTGTAAAATGTCCTAACTGTTCTTATATAGCTCACAGTTCTGTCAGATTAGAACAACATGTATCTCGCATTCATGCAAAAGATGTTACTTACAAGTGCAAAGTTTGTGATTTTACTTGCAAATGGAATCGAGAATATTACCTTCACATGAAAACACATTTTCAGGGTCCACCTTTTCGTTGTGAAACTTGTGAATATACCTGTGACAGAATACAGTTTTTATTGTCTCATCGCATGAGGCACACTGATGAACGTCCATTTAAATGCGATGAATGTGATCATCGATGTAGAACAAAAGCAAATTTAGATTGTCACATGAGATGTCATACGGGGGAGAAGCCTTACCAATGCGAGCACTGTGAAAGACGCTTTGCAATCAAAGCCAGTCTTGATCAACACCTGGCATCGCACAGAGAAGATCGACCATTCTTATGCGACACTTGCGGCTTTAGTACAAAATATCAATCACATCTCTTTTCTCATAAAAGAATTCATACAGGTGATGTCTTTCGTTGCCATTTTCCAAATTGTAAATATAGTACACCTAAAAAGAGTCAATTAGGATCTCATCATAGAACTCATACTGCTGTTCGTTCTCATATATGCTCCATTTGTGGTAGAGCTTTCATTGAAAAAAGTCATTTAGTAAGACATGAGCGTATCCATCTGAATGAAAAGCCATTCAAGTGTGAGCATTGTGATTATTGTAGTTCTCGTAGGGATAAATTAAAAGAACATTTTCGCAAACATCATGGGGAAAATGCTACTGCTAAAGGTCCGTATAGACCTAGAAAACAGAGAAGACAAGGTTATGAAGTGAGTGTTTATTCTCCTCCAAATAAAAATCAACCAGCGGAATCTGAGAATAATCAACTTCAGCCTCAACAGCATATTGAGTTACAAACAGCTGTATCTGTAATTGGAACTAATAATCCTCCACCTGCACCAGTTGTATATAGTTATGAATCATCTCATCAGGAAACTCTTCATAGCCATGCAGCTGTTGCTTTACAGCAGCTCGGTGCTGCTGCTCATAATTATCAAGTGACATTTATGGAACAAAGACATCACCAACCTCATCATCACCATCACCATCACCATCAGCACACACATCAACATCCTCATACACATCCACATGTTGGACCAACTCCACCATCTGCTGTTCCTGCTATGATGACTGATCAGAATAGAGTAAATGTTGTTGCTGTCAGTTCGCATGATGGAACAAATGTTGTCGGTCAGGCATCAGAGTTTAGCCCATTCATGTCGTTTATGTGATTTGTTTTTTAATTTTTAAATTTTAGAATGGGTACTGTAGATGAAAATTCATGAGGTGTATGTTGCTTTTGGCTTTAGAGAATTTGAAAATAGTAACATTACAGTTGAAGGGCTGAAGTTATAAATCAAGTTTGGAAACATATATTATGTTTATAGTATTATTAAATGTAATTTAGGCTATTTCTAAAGAAACAGTTGTAAAGTATTTATAATATGGTGGTATGGGCTTCTGTGAAGCATTCTAAAATTGTTATAAGAGAACATACTTGTGTTTTAGTTTGTGTCTGATGAATTATGCTGTGCATATTGCTTAACTGATTATCTATTTATGTATTTCATAAACTGTTCTTATTTTTATAGACTATCATTTTTTCTTGGCTAAGGATTATTGTTTCATTGAACATATATAATGGTTTAAAAATATTAGGTAGATTTCAGAGAGCATTTTTATTCATGTTATGAACTGCATGTTATTAATGAATTATGAATTACATAGTGCATGTTGAGTTTGTCTGATCAGCTTTCTGTAAATTGGGAAACTTTTTCAAAATTATGTATGTGTATTTCAAAATTATCTATGTATTATTTATTGCTTTTATTTTATAAGCTTGTGTAATATTTATCTAATGAATTTTGGAAATATAAATCAAAATTCTAATTAATCTAAACTTTCAGCCCTTCATCTACCTAACTATGTGTTCAGCTTGTTTTCCATGAAAATTTTTTGCCTTCTGAAGGCTTATAATAATTTATTGTATAAAGTGATTACATACAAAAACTACGTTATTAAATGCCTTTAAATGTATTGTGTATTTTTTCTGCTATATGCATTGTCAAAAATCTGTTGAAGGTAATCAGGCATTTTTCTCAAAATATTCCCAGGTCTGTTTAACTGTTTCATATTTTGTCTATTGTGCCAAGAATGGTTGTTAATGGCACATACTGTGTATAATATTAATGTAAAATCCTTATAATTATTTATAAGTAAAACTGCATGAGAGCATTTAATTTATTGTTTATTTAGTGTATTGCCAAAAGGAAAAGTTTGTAATCTGTAGAGGTGCTGAACTATGGGTGCTGTAGTGGTGAATTATAAATAAAAAGATTTTACAATTAGCATTTCATAATGCATGAATTATGTTTTTATTTTCCCCACAATTAGTGTAACTGTAGCTGCAATTTTATGTTAATGTTGCTTATTTAAATTGTTACTGTATTTTCTCGTTGCTGTTAATTTGTATGTTATGTTAATGTTATTAATTAGTTATGTTATAGTAACTTTTTTGGAAATATGTTTTGTCGTACCTGTCCAACCCATTTATTTGCATAAACTGATGCTTATTCTGTTTTTTTTTTAACCTATTGTGGTAATTGGAAAACTAAGTACATAATTAACACGAAATGTCCTTATAAATTTAGCGGGCTGGTGTATGTGTATGATTACATGGAAACCCCCCAGGGAAAATTTTTATTATGATGATTTGCATGAAATCAATTTATAAAGTAAATGTCTACAGTTGTACTGAGAACTTAGCTTGGTAAACTCTTGTAGGTTAAATGGAAATGTTAAAGAAATAGTATCATTAGTCATTTTAATGAATTAATTTGTGTTATCTTTTTAAATGAAATAACCAACGTATAATTTTACAAAGATTGATAAAATGCCTAACATAAACATGCCAGGATTGTTTTTCTAATATATAGTTTATTTAATGTGTTATTCTATTTTTGACTGGCAGAATTAAAAAGATTGGTCCCCCCCTAAAAAAACAATAACAACAACAGTTGGATCACCAGAGATGCAGACCTGAGCAAATACATGTATGCGCCATTTGGTGGGATTATTCTTAATGAGGTAGATATGTGTAATGTGTATGGGAAGGACACCAAATTCTGAGTTTCCTGATTACCTCTGATATATGAAGATGGAAGATTTTTTTTTTTGCTTGAAAATTTGATGTTGATGAGGGGAGGTCAGGCTTTGTTTTTGTTATAAAAGGTCCCCAAAACTAAATATGCAAATGTGGCCACTGATTATAAACCAAAAAGATATTCAAGAGGAATTTGCCGTTACAGAATACTTCTGGCATGATCAAAGAATGAGATTAGGTTATTTGACCTTGGCAAAGCACTCAAGGATTAGCTGCTTAAGTAGAGGACTTCCTAAGGAAAAGTGGATTGCATTAACATTACACATGAGGGAAACCAACGATGCAGCCATCCTGTATACCTGGGATTGAACCTGAGTCGAACTCCCAGTATTCAGCAGCCTTAACCACTCAGCCACTAGTGGATTGATCAGAGAATAAAGTTGCAAGAGATTGCATAATACAAGCATGTATACCTGCCAATAACCAAACAAGATGTTTTCAGTGTAAAAATGTTGCATAATATAAGCATGTATACCTACCAATAACCAAACTGGATGTTTTTAGTGTAAAAATGTATAGTCAGAAACTGTTGGAGTAATGCAAATTTAAAGAGAAATATGGGAAATGGTAAAGCTGTTTAGAGTGATCTGTTGCAGATGGTTAATATTTTAGATTTTGCTGGAATTAGTAACTGCACTGTGTGCAAAAAAGCTATGGAAAGCAAAGTTTCCAGGAGAGGATTTTTAATGCAACTTTCTGGAGAACTTTGACAAAAGTATATAACCAAACGCATTTCCTGCTCTGTTCGGTATGTTTCTAGTGGGGAATGAAATTTCAGCTTTCGTGTATAATGTCAAATTGGAAAATGCAATAAAAATGGAACTGCACATATATATATGATTTATTTTGTTCTAGATAACTAAACATTAGATGACAGCTTGATTAGGAAAGGCACCAATTTACATTTTAGTCATCGCCAAGAAAACTCCTGCATAGTTGGCTGGAAATTGTGGTGAGGGTGATCAGATGGAATTTTGGAAGAAGTGTGGACCACTTTGGTAGTTAAACATCATTTATTTTTTTTATGGTGAATTTCTTAGCATGCATTTTCTTAATTCGTAGAACAATAGGAACAATACAACATAATTGCATATCTAAAATTGTGCTAAACATATGCCACAATTTTAGATATGCAATTACAGTTTATGTAAGGGAGAAGAGTTAGCAGATTTTAGCAACAGGTTGTCAGCAGGAGGGCAAAGTAGCGAAAGAGGATGCGTACTTAGTTCTGGTGCTGTTTAAGCTTATAAAATCTGTTTTAATTCTGAGTGGTAATTGGGTTAAAGTCGTAATGTGCTGCAGAGAGACACAAAATAGTGCAAATGTTTTATATATTCCCCTGCCCTTTCAAAGACAAAAGTTTTAGTGAGAGAAAAGCCGTTGAGAAGAAAATGTTAGCAAAAGAAGAGAAATTTTGAAAAATATTTAAAATTGCAATGAGAAAGCAAATGAAATGCATCAAGGACATAGCATTTAAGTTTCACTGTGATTGTCGTTTGTTTCATGAACTTGCTCATATTTAAATACAGAAGTATAATATCAATATAATATAAAATTTGGGTATGGAATGCAGAAGTGGAATTAAAGTTCTGTTTAAAAGTCTGAGAGAGAAAAGTTTGTAAAATTCTTGAAATGTTGTTGAAACATTTTCTCCAAATGCAAGGAACGAAAGCCTTTTCAAGTAACTGCAAGAGCAACCGTGAGCCGCTGGTGTAGAATAAACACACTAGTTAGTTCATGTGGATATGCCGTGTTAATGGAAATGTATTTTTAGGAGTACTATGAGGCCTTTCAGTTTGCCAGAATATGGAATTGTAAATGAAAGATAATAGTGAAATCAAAATTTCTGCATTAATAGTTCTATATTTATGATGATAAAATATTAATCAGTGTGAAAATTAGTCATAAATTTTTATGTGTAACAGTTAATTAGAATAAGTCCTGGTTATGTAAAAGTTTTTATTTGTGATAACAGAAATTTGACAGGAAAACAGAAAGACATTGAACTCAAATGCTGAAAAATTTAATGAGACTAAGAATTATTTATTAAAAAAAGAAAACTTACATTTAAAAGTATACAATTGTATAATTCATTATGTTGATTAAAATGTTATGATATATATTCCTTTTCATTTGCTACTGCTTTAATGCTAAAAAGGCTTCTGTGTCACTAAGCCTTTTTCTTCCTTGAGGAAACGTTTGATGTGTAAGAAAGGTAAGAATTATGTAAATTATAATTTAAATTAGCAATAGCCCTTTAATGATTAAATTAAATTTATTTATTTCCCCTCTGTATTCTAAGAATAGTAATCTTTTTCTGCACTGCGTCATTTTGAGACTAAAATTAAACTCAGTGCAGCAACAGCCCTAGTGGGTCACGGCATGCAGTACCCTTTTTCTGCTTTCTTAACCTTTTGGGCTCCTCAGTGCATCAGCATATGCCCTGGACAAACGGTCAGCTTGTTGCACTGGACCTCTGGTGTTTAGTTCCTAAGCGAACATGGTACGCATTTTATCAACCCACTTAAGGGATGAAAGGCAGAGCCAACCTTGCCCAGCCTGGGAATCGAACCCCATACCTGTGGTGCAGCTGTGCGATGCACCAGCTACTTCATTTTGAGACTAATCCATGTTGTGTGTCTTACATAATGTTAGTAATAAAATGGAACTGAACTGAAACTTAAACAGGCAATATTAATTTTACAGTGTCATTACACTGGTCATCAAAATTAAAGCATAATGCTTACTAAGTTAATGTTGCAACTAATGCCCATTGCTCTTATTATTTATGTTAAAACTAAACACAAAATTGCACTTCTGTGCATATATTACTGTTACGGTGATTGACAGTGTGATGTACAATGGACGCATGTTGAGAATCCTGTCTGTAGTGTTGTTTGAATGGTAGGTTCTTAGAATGATCAATATTTATGGCTCAAAGGCATCATTTAAGTGATTTCAAAAGGGGTGGATAATTAATTGGTAGAATCAGTTTAGGTCACCCAAGATTTGTATATCCCTCAAAGTGTCATATCAAGAGGTGCTTTTTAAGCACTGGATCAGTTGATAGCCTGGTTAAGGATGACGAAGAGCAACAACTGCATCAGAAAACCATTTTCTGTCGCGGAAACCAAGAAGCGACTACTACAGATTTGGTTTTAGACCTTCAGGCTGCTATGGGAAATCGAATTAGTTATTCTACTGCTGCACAAAGGCTTAACAAAGTTGGAGCATATGCAACAAAACCAATGGTTTGTGTCCTACTCATTCCAGCTCTGGAATTGCAGGGATATTAATCCGTACTGGCGCATAATAAATAAATTTGCCTAAGCGACTGGTAACCTGGCATTCCAAGTCAAACCAACAATCTGTGTTATTGATAAACCATCTATTATTGATTTCTTTATCTTAAAAAATATTAATTCTCCAAGCTACACATAAAGTCTGTATGAGATGTCATCAGATCATAACCCAGTTATGTTAGAAATGAACACCAATACCTACAATACACCATACAGAAGAACCCTTGTCACTACTTGGCATGTTATTCCAAAGCTCTAAATAACACCCAGTACGCAAGAGAAATGAATTAGACACATTTACCAACGAATTTACTGAGGAATTGTACCGGACACTCGAACAAAATAACAAAAAAATTAAAGAGGAAAAAAGATTAAAATGCTGTCATTTGTGAACTGATCAGACATCGAAATTACACTCAGAAACAGTGGCAAAATTATGGATGTCCGACAGATAAAAATATTATGAATCGACTAAATCAAGAAAACAGGACTCTAATTAAAAAACATTAACAACTTGACTGAACCAGACACTTAGAATCCCTTTCAACAGATAACTTTGGAATGCAGCACCGATATTTTGCCCATTAATGGCTCCAACGGGATTGCTTAGGCTAATTTTGAGAAAGCTAGTCTATTGCAGGTAACTGTGCTTTTCAATTTTGCACACACAAACAACACCTTACATCATAATCCTAATAAGTTCCTATTTTTATGGTAGATACTTTGTCATTCATTATAACAATACTCACTCCACATATCAAGAAACCCTTGCAGTGGTTTACCATGAGATTCGTTGCTCTCACTGACCCTTCTTTCACTTTATACAAACGACATTCCACACAACCCTCTCGCTACACCAACATTATATGCAGATAATACTGAGATCCTCCACCAAAATGCACCTGTGGTATCAGTTGTTCACACATTACAAGAATACATCCAAGCACTATAGTCCTGGATGCTCAAAAGGAAGATAAAAACAAATGTACAAAAAGAAGCTGTATTCTTCACCAACAAAAGAAAAGTGAATTTAAACATAACCCTCAGTGTGTATAATACTATCCTCTGGGCCAAGCAAGTGAAAAATACCTTGGTTTCATTTTAGACTAAAGACTCATATGAGCCCCACACATTACATATATTCTAAATAAGTTTCAGGGTATAAAGCTTTTCTCAACCTTGTAATTTCCTGAAGCTCCATTGTTTCTATAGAAAACAAAGTACTTGTGTATAAGACCATGTTGTGGCCCATCGTAAACGACGCCTGTCCCGTCTGGGGTTTTGTTTGTGATTCAAAAAAAAAACTCAAACTGTTACGTTGAGACAAAGGGCTAATTGCCAATGGTATATTAGGAACGATGCAATCCACAGTGAACTAGATATTAACAAAATTAATAATTATATCCTTAACATAGCAAGAAAGTTCTTTAAAAATATCAGCAAAGCCAAAAAAAAGCAGTTCCTGTCATGCAATACAACTTTGCAGATCAAAGCAACAGAAAATGATGGGCTGCGGTCATATTGTGTCTAAACGAATTCTCTGCACTTAATAAGTATATTGCAATCCTTTAATACTTCAAATTCTTAAATTTTGTTATGTAATTCACTCCATGTTCTCATTACTTCTGATAATTTCAAAATTTTTCACATTGAAATTAAGTATACTAACTAAGCCCCCTCCCTCCAATGCCTGACTTTCGGAAGTGCACCCTCTTTGCAGCTACACCATTGGCTTTTCGACGATCTGACCAATTAGCTCCACCTTCTCAGGCTTTAATGCTCTTTCTCTCATTTAAGACTTGACTGCCAGACGTAAGTTGCTACAATGCAATGACTACTATTTGCCATGTAATTGCCGGATTTCCTTTATGCTGAACAGTAGCTAATCTGTGCCATTACACTGACCTGGTTTCTGCTGAGCAAATCTATAACTAAAGACTTACAACACACATCAATGTGAATTAGCATTTCTGCTGGTTCTCATTTCGAAATACACCATGTGATGCTAGCAAAAGCCGTGTAATTACTATCTTCCATTCAGAATGCAGCTATCGCCCAGGAGCCTGATTCAAGTGTCTCTAGTTTCCAGAGGGGCTCATTTAAACTGGTGGGCATAATCATATTCTATGGAGCCAAGATTATTGGGCGGGAGTATTGTTTCCTGATGAGTCCAGATACAGTCGGAACAGTGATTCTAGATGTATCTGGAGAGAGAGGAAGGAACATGAAATTTGCCTTTCCTTGTCGGTGAAATATCCTGTTTCCGCAACTGCTGTTTAATGATTTCAGGAGGAATCATGACAAATGGCTGCTTATCTCTTAAGGAGGTTCTGTAACCACTCAGAGATATGTGGACGAGCTGTTGTAACCCCAATTTAGACTGTTTATGGGTGCTGTTGGCTAAGAATTTTTGCTAATAGAATGTTCAATACAATGTTCAGCCTCATCAAGCATACTTGCAAACAAGATACCACCCATCTTGAACCCAGTTGAGCATATGTGGGATGCCTTAGATTGCCACTAAGTATTAATTACATTTTATTTCTCTCATTATCCTTTAATTTTGAAGACCAGTCTAATTATCCTATCAAATGCATTCAGTTCTGAAACTACCTCATTCTGAGTTAGAATTTCATGCTGAACAGAACTTTCTTCCTTTCTGTACCTCGCTCAAAATAAAACGTTGCTTGCTGCTTCTCTTCTTACCACAAAGCTGTAAAAAATGTAAACGTTTTCAAATAGGTACAAATTAGAGTGTCAAGCTGTTTTGGGACCCAGTGTGTTTTTTAAAATAAAGATGAATATTTAATCTACTTGGCTGCCAGTTTGCTCTTCATTATGGATCAGCATGCTATATATCTGTGCAATCAATATTTCTACGTTATTATGATCTAGTCAACAAGATAAAAATTGCTGTGCTATCTCTAGTATATAAAGTGTCTACAAAATTTAAATAAATGTACCTGTTTATCTGCAAGGGTTAAGAGTTCTAATGTCCAGTGAAATGCAGTGTGGAATTACTACTGTAGTTCATAGTGGAATAAGTTTCGAATTTATTTTGGCCACGTCTTCAATATTTATAAGGGGAGAAAGTATGCATCTGCTGCATTGCTTAATAATGCAACCCAGTAGCAGTTGCTCAAAATTAATCCAGCGTCTGTTTATGCTATAATGATTTAATGAGTGTTTTCAAAGATTTAATGTGCCAAGCATTCCTTCTACTTTTGATGGTCTTAATCTCTGTTTAAAGAATGTGCTTCAAATTTGCAATAAATTTATTTTCACTTCCTCTCCATCATCAATATATGTTCGTCAACCAAAAAATTCAGATAGTGCTATGGATTTTAAAATTTTACATAAGTGCTTTTATTAACAAAGAATGTAATTAGTGCAGCTAGAAATGTTTTAGTACCATCGTATAGAAAGTGGTAACAATGAATGATATTTGAAAATTTAAATATATTATGTTGCCTCCTTATTATATTGGATTTTAAAAATTTTGCACCATTTTATGAAAGTGATTAAAATTTTATATCGAAGGATTTAATAGTTCATAATTATGTTTGGTATAATTAAGTAATGAATTTAAATATTTGTAATTGCAGTTTAATTATTGTTTAAAAAAGAAAACCTTTGAATTCTTTTAAGAAGGAGCATAATGTGAGAAAAATCAGTTAATTTTGAATACTGAGACAGAAAATGGAAATAAAATTGTGTTTTGAATATAATGTAGGAAATGTGAAATGTCTTGATATTAAATATAATGAATATAGAAGTACCAACAATTGAAGAAATTGAATGATGTAATGGTTTGTAACTAATGGAATTAAAAAGTAAAATCATTTTGAAATTATGGTAAATGAATGTCACAATTAATTAATAATTGTGTAATTGATAAACAATTTTATGCAAAGATACAGTATGTTGAGAGTACTGGTTCAAAAACAGAGACCTATTTTTACATCTGTATAATTGTTCCTTTTACCCTCCTTATGCAATAAACTTTAAGGGCTCCTACCTTGTGAGAAAAATGCAATTTTTTTATATAGAAATATTTTTATTTTTTCATATAATAAATTGTGATTGTGTTTTTTAATATGTAATGGAATGATTTGGTGCAGTTCAAAAAGGCCAGTTACCTTATTTAAGAACTTTTTAAGTAATTGCCAAAGCATCTGTTGACCACTGGTGCAGAACATACCACTTAGCCACAGTGGACATGCCCAAATAGATGGATATGTTTGTATTTGAAGAAGCAGTGGAGATCTTCCAGCTCTGTAAAATAAGAAAACTGAAAATATAATAATACCATAATTTCAGTAATACCATTATAAAATGTTTGATGTTGTAATTTATAACAATGAAAATGAGTTATGAAATTTTGAAATTTGTTATTATTCAAAATAAGTAATTGGATAAGTAATTTGGTGTATAAAATTTTCATAGTTGTGATATTGTGTGAAAAGTTTTGAAAAGCCTTCCCTGAAAAAGTGCAGTTGTGTGGACTCAGGACAAAGACGTTTAGACTGAAAATTTTCATAAGCCTCTTAAAGTATCAAAATTTATATTTTGTCATTATTTTGAACAACATTTTATAATTTATGTTTTTCAAGATTATTTGTATTTTTAAAATTATTTCTCTTCATTTCTTAATGCTTTATCTTTTAAAAAGGCTTCATTGTTGCCAAGCATTTTTCTCTCTGAAGGGAGGGACATGTAACATAAAAATATGTAAATCAAAATTATAATTTAAATTAGCAGTAGCACTTTAATTCCCCATTTTAATTTGAATATTTCCCTTCTTTATTCTGAAAGTAGTAATAACTTTTCTAAACTGTGTCATTTCTAGATCAATCGATATCATATACTTCTACATAATAATGATGACATAGTTAATTCAGAACCTAAAAGTTTCTAGAGCCAATACCTTTTTATTAAGCTGTCATATTGGGTAACTGTGCACTTTGTTCTACCTCTTTCTCACTAAGATACTGCCTCGCTGCTCTCTTCCTGTCGCAACAGTATCAAAAATATAAATGTTCTTGAATAGACACGGTTAAGCGTGCCAAGTGAATTGTGGCTGCAAATGTCAGTTGAAATAAAGAAGAATATTTTATCTCCCTCAGCTGCCAAATTTGCTTTTCATTATGGATCAACATTTCAGCATGCTATGCCATCAATATTTTTACAACATAATTACTTCTAAATTTTTGCTTGCTTACATATGTATATTAAACATGCTAGAAATCATTTGATGGCAAAGCGTAATTTGTACTCAACTATAGTATGTGAAAAGGAAAATATCCCTTAGTAGAATATGATCAAGGAAAAGGGACAGTTAATGTATCTTGTATTAGCACTGTGCAGTTTGTATGTATTTGTTTCAAATTAGTGTAATGTATAAATTTTATTTTGTCCATATTATTTATAGGCTCATGAAATATATATCAGTGTGTAATGCTTTAATGTATGTTGGTAAGAAATAATTTCGAATATTGAACCATTGTTTATAAAGAAAAGTATGTTAAATATTTTGCATTCTTGATTTTAATTAAACCCATCAAAATGACAGCTTTTTAGTGAGGGAAAAATCCTATCGTGCTAGTGTTTTAACAGCCCTCTCAAAATAGTTAAGTTCATTATTTCCAAAACAGTGGGGAAATAACTATCAACATAAAACAAAATTAACTGAGATAAAAACCAGAGTGGTGTGTCTATATTTGGGAGTTGTTTTATCCGCAACAGTAAGTAATTTACATAATCTAGAATAGGTAAGCACTGTTAAAATGGTGGTTAAAAGTAAATTTAATATATAAATAGATTCTCTAAAATTAAACTGGTTAAAAATATAGATAAATTATTAAAAGTATTTTCCTCTTTATAATATGGTTCATTCCTCTTTCCTGTGTTTTCCATATTAACCATGATTCTGAATTAACTATAGACATCCCCTGGTTGTACAGATCCTTTGATTTTCTTTTTCCCAGACTCGGTAACTTTTTAAAGTGTAAAAATATCAGCTCCAAGGAAATAAAGAAATCATTCCAAATTAAAGAAGAAAATTTATTTCTGTACATACATCAATAATTTTGAGTAAAAATGAATCATTTTAAAGGTACACTTTTACTTTATGATGCATTCATAATATGCAATATCATTTATTTCATTAGAATGTAAATAAACTGTAAATAGTCCATTTTTAAACATTTTCTACTAATGGATTTGAAAGAACCAGTTAATACAGAGCTTCAAGTCACTGTGGAGGCTTATCTGACCTCAGTACCTTTGAAAATCACAGACATGTTGAACGAAATAGCATATAAATACGAATTTTAATTTTGAGTACTATATTTATATTTATTTTATTTTATAGTTAATTGCACCTATATCATTCTTGGACTAAGCACGCTGCACATATATTATCTGGGGATCATCAGTAGCATGTCTTTTTACAATAGCCTTGGTTTACTTTCAAATTTGGAATATACCATTAGCTTGTTTGGAAATATAATACCTGGCAATATGAGGTTTAAAGTAATTTTATCATACGGATCTTAAAATATCGGAAATATAGATTGGTTATTTGAAGGTTACAGACTAATCAATGGACTTTCTGGTGTAATATGCAGAAAATGAAGATTTGCAGTGTTTCTTTACAGTAAACAGTTGGCCTTATTAAGTTACTGAATTAATGTATGTTTTTGCAAAATCTGTATAAAGAAAAACTTAAGTATTTGTAAAAAATTTAAATAACAGTTCTATTGAGATTAATAGCATGTGAAGGAGTATATTTATTAGACGAGAAAGTTGTGAGACATTGTTAGTATTTAAATTGAGTGAGTGGTATCATTTTTATTAGTATAATTTGTAATGAATTTTTTTTTAATTTAAAAATTTTACACTGCTAGAAGCTCACATACATTTCTGAGTTGCTGCTGCTTGAAATATGAAAGAATTTTTCAGTCATATCTGTTAGATCAAAAGGACTCCTCTCAGCTAAAAGTAAAATTAATTTTTAGATAGTAAAATCTAAAATGATTGAATGTCTTGCCAAAGCTGTTACTGTGTTTGCTGATCCTTCATTTTGCTTGTGCTGAATTAATGCAGCATGTGACAGATTTGTTGACTGTTTTGTAAAAGTAAAATTTTTTAAGAAGCTACACATGGATAGGTCTTGCTGCAGTTTTTATTTCAACTTGTTTAAAAGTGTATGAAAACAAGCTATTCGAAATTGATTCAGTGTTTTCTCTAATGGAATGTAACTCAGTTCGTAAAAGTATAAAATTGTGGGAAAACTAGATATGTGTTGAAGGTTTGGGTACCTGCAGTTATTTAAATCATGCATGTGCACTGAGCATAAGCTTTCTGAATAGAATTAAAAAATGTGGGTATGTAAACTGAAACTGAGAAAGGATACAGAAAAGGTTAGGCAGCCGTTTTTAAATTGAGATTATTAATAAAGTTAAAAAGTACTGTAAAAACCTCTTTTAATGTGATGGAGGGGAAAATTAAAAAGTTCCTCCTGCAGCTTTTGATATTGCCTTTGATGTTCAGTTCTTTGCACTGCTACAGATGCTATCAGAATGTTGCTGAGTATTTTCTAAGTTAAGTTTAATCAGAATATTGCTGAGTATTTTAAGTGTGTAGCTTAACTTATAAGCCTGCTAAAGCTCTGCATTAAATCTTTATAGTTAAGATGCAAAAGAATAGTATATTTCTGTAGGTATTTTTTCAACCAGATATCCAAAATATTATGTTTAGATGTAGTTCCAGTATCCAAACTAATGGTAACCTTTATTGAATTAAGAAACTGTTGTGAATGCCTTTGGCTCAATAAATATACTTTAACTTAAGGAAATAAAAGTTCCTAAAGTATTTTTATGATCAGGATGTTCTGAATGCTGTAAGGCAGTGGTCTTTGAACTATTCCACAAGTCAAATCCTGGGGTTCTGTGGGTCAAAATAAAAATTTGACTTATGACATGTCAAAGAGAATGAAGAACAATGCAATACATTACAAAAGTAAACAATTTTCTATTGGAAAATGAATGCCATTTAAACAGTGTTAAAATTATGTAACGGAGCACCTTTTTCAGTTGAAGAAAACTGTAATATAATATTTGCCAGAAGGGAAAACTAAGTGCGATGATGATAAATCCAAATATTATTGTAAGATATATTTTTCTAAGGGTAGGATGGGGTTCCCCAAAAGACCTCATGGCTAAGAGTTCTGTGAGTTGACGAAAGGTTGAAGGTCACTGCGATGAAGCAACAAGAATCATTCTGTAACCAGAGTAAGAAGAGAAACATTAGTATGCTGATTGAAATTGAGAAGATTTGTAAAGAGTTAGCAGTAGCAAATTTTTTTCTCTGTGTAAATTGAATGGTCTTGCATAAACTGTAGGAAGAACAAATCATTAGAATTAAGAAAGTGTTTACCTCAGCTAGCTCTGGAGTCATAAAATGAGTGTCAGCCAACTCATTGTATGAACTAGTTATAAAACTTTTGGAGAAAATAAGTGTAATAGTCTGAATGCCAAGTGCTTCCTGTCTAGTAATGCAAAACTCAGGTATTTTCAATTTTGCTGAAGAAGTTCATAAGATTCTAAGATACTCACTGTAGAGATGAACCAAAAGTAGTTTTTAAGTGTATTTTTTATATAACCAACCACAAACTTATTTATCTATTATATTTAGAATAATTTATCACTGAGTGAAAATGCTAAAATTTGTGGGTTTATTTCATGACCATTTTTACTTAAAAGTGTAAGTTATGCTGCAATTATTACAGATAGTTAGGATAATATTATGCATCTTTAAATGTTACGTTTATAAACTTGGGCAGTTCTGTTCTGACAATGAGATCAAAATCTTATTATTCTTAATGAGATCAGAATTTTCATTTAAGTGAGTAGATCTAAAGATACAATTAAACATTGAGAAAGCATTTTTCACAACTAATCACAAAGTGTCTCCCGATCTATGCTTCCACAGCCACTGCTTTATTTTGTATGAACACACATTTTCTTTAATCTAATGGTTGTTTTCTAGGAAAAGATTGTTAATCATCAAGACTGATTATAGACACTGGCAATTTGTTTTTTAAATGAAAAAGTTAAAACTAATATGTGTGTTAACTATAAGATAGACTGACTTTTAATGTTTTGCAGTAAACATTTCTCATGAGTGAGGAAAAGCCTATTTATAAGATCTTGTTGATCCACTAAATAATGTGTGTGCATTTTTAATTTCTATTTACTTATTTCAGTAAATTATTGTAGTTAATTGAATACATATAGTGCTTTTTTCCCCCTAATAGCAGGTACTAGCCATTATAGGTATTGGCCACTACTAAGGCCAAAAGTGGTGATCACTTTATTGCGGAGACACCTAATAGGTGGGTCACCATTGCCTCCTATGGAGAAGCAGACAGTTTACATCCATGCCTTCTCCAGAATTCGAATCCGGGCGTTTCGATACAATAGTCAGTCACTAACCACTTCCCCATCTGGGCGACGAATATGTATAGTACAAGTTTAGTAGATTTATTATCGGGCTCTTAAATGCTCAAATTAGGTGACATTGGTGACATCACTTGAATCATAGGAGCAGTTGAAATTCTATGTTTAGTTCTCTTGAGTTGCCTAAGTGAATGATGATGAATGACAACTGTTTAATATTAATTAAATTAAAATTCATTAACATTGCTATCCCATGAATGCACCATAGCTATATGTAATGAAAATTATGCAAGAAATAAAGTTTTAAAAATATAATAAATTGTGCATTGGGTAACTACATGCAGATCAGTTTAAAACTGGAAATGCAACCATCTTCTCAGTACATTTTGAAGATGGTGATTACCAAAAGAATTTGCAATAAAAATGCCCCTTTGCAAAATTTTAAAACAAGTAGCAACATTCTTAATGAATTTTTCAAATGCTCAAAAAAGAAAAGCATCGAAATGACAAGGGAAATGGAAATTAAGTCTTTTCTTAGAAACATCCCTGTCTAGGGTTATTTTAACGTGTTTTCACTAGGCATTTGTGCCGCGGTTCAATGCATTTACATTTCCTTTCTGTGAGTTAAATCAGTTCCACTAGTCATATTCTAGGGTTCTGTGGGTATAAATAAAAATTCGGCATATGTGGTTTGCCTAGCAGCTCATAAGGCTGTTATGATGGTGCTGTCCCCATCATTTATTAATGATGATGGCAATGGACAAGGAGGATTCAGTATTGTAAAACAACCAAATATATTACAATTAAAATAACAGAAGAAAGTAGCTTATAAAATAATAACTTTTGAAATAAAGCAAAGTTTGAAGCTAAAAGGAAATGTGCATATGAAACAAAGTCCACAAAAGTACTGCCATAACTTTAAAAAAATTTTATGCCTGGCTAAATAGAGGTATTACTAGACCTGAGCAAGGTGCATAGAATTCAGAAGATACTTTTATTGTAGTTGGTGTAAGGTCTGTATATTAAAAGGCTTAAAACCTTGGAAGACATTGGATATGCAGTTTTTGCTAGGATATGAGATTTTAAGTTCGACAGGCATGATGGAAAGACAAATATTTTCATAAAAAATCATTCATTCCTTAGCCTTTTGCCTCATCTGATCAAGTAGTTATGCAATCATGTACCTGATAATGATTTACAATTAGTAGGCATTTATTAAATGATTGATGAGTAAGCAAAGTGATTTTTCAATAATTATTATCTATATACTATTATGTAAATTAACTTGAACATCGTGAGGTTAAAACATTTGGAAAAGAAGCAGTTAAATAGTGAAATTATTCCAAAAAAATGTTGGCAATACCATCAAGTATTTATATTGAGAATATTCATTTATAGAAGAAATTATTTTAATCAGTTCTTTAATGTTATGAACTTCTGTGTGCTCATTGGTAATAAATATAAGATTTTGTGGTAAATATAAATTGCATAGAAAAGCTTGATGTTTTCTGAAATGAAAAGCAAAGTGTTGCCTTTTCTACAATGTTTTATTAGTATCTTGTCAACCAGAGCATTATATTTCTGTCTCCAAAATAACTATGGAATTATTTATCTTTTAACTCGTAGATTTAATCAAGGTATTCTAGAAAGCGCTCTCAGTGAAGTGTTCTGCATTAGTTGCCCTTTGGTCATCTAGCTCTTTTAGAATTACTGATTGATTAAAGATATTTTTCACTGGAGAATTATTATATTTGCTGAACTTTTAATTTGCCCCTTACTCTACATAATGTCCTCCAGATCCATCAAAAGATAACTTGAGTATTGCAAAATTTGCTTATTAGCAGTTATAACAGCTGTTCTAAATTAAATTTGAACTAAATGCGGAAACCAAAGGATTCAGCCTCTTGCTTTTATCAGTGAAGGTTGTCTCTAGACTTGCTGTGGTCAATAGCAGTAGATACAGCATTAGTGGCTGTGGATGATTTTCCACCAATCTGAATGCTGATGAGTTAACTATGGACTCTGCTACCAAACCGCTTGTACTGCAAATAATGCTAATGATATTATATTTGATTTTTCAACTACAGCATCTAATATTTTGGAATTATGTAACAAATGTGATGCACTGATTAAGTCTTTTGCCAATCATAAAAGAAGACGTCTTTCTACTGATCATTCATATAACTACAGAAACTCTTCAACCCAAACTGGAATAACTCTATCAATGGATCCAGTTTCTTGAAGGTAAGTGTTTGACTAGCTGTTTTGTTAGCGAATAGTTAATTTATTAGCATTAATGTTACTGTTAAGGCTAAGCCCTGTGCTGTTAGTAAGAGGAAATGAATTATTTCTGATTCTTATAATTTCAAGAAATCTACTAAAACAGTAGAAGCTGTAAGCATTCTTAAATTGCATTCGTGATATTTCTGCTGTTAATAATGTTAATGGTAATGTTACTGATGCCGCTAAAGAATTCAGAATCCAGGCAGGCAGCAGTTTTCAGCATCAGCCTAATACTATTAATTCTTCAACTCCATCAATGATTGTTAGACCTAAGGATAAAATTATTTTCTGTGATGGTTTAAATTGGCTCTCTGCAGAGTTACCAAGTACAAAATTCCTTGGCTACCTAGGCAGCAAATTTCTTAAAGAGTTTTGCTTGGAGGCACAGATGACCACAGACAAGTAAGCACATTTTTGTTAAGTAACTAAACTGAACAGTTTTTCATCAGCCCTTGGTGCCAGAAGCCAGTTAAAATCAATTGGAAGTTTTCCTTCCAGTGTCGACAAGGGTAAGATTTATTCTGATCTAGTTTGACTAAAGTGCATAGTATGTTTACATGACAAGAAATAAAACCAAAACAGAATGCCATTTTTCCAGATCCCTTTTATAAAAAAAGTATGACAGGTTTGAATAGATTACCAGGTGAAAGACTTACTTCAGTTTTTTGTCCAAATGGAGAAATAGGTTTTTATATCAAGAGTTATGCAGGGCTTTAACGTTCAGAAAGGGCATCACTCATCCTAGAGCTGCAAAACTGCTATATAGCTAGCTATATATAAGTATGCTGGAGGGGACAAATCAGTTACCCCCCCCCAAAAACATACAAACTGTCATTGAAGTCATGCCACCAATTACTGTGGTTGCCTTCAGTTTCTTTCTGGAAAGAAAACTCAAAACTACTAAAATTCAGATATGTTCAGGCTGCAATTTATAACACTGGGTAAATGGGGCATGACCCAGCCAGGGCAACTACTGTTGTTGTACAGTCTAATAACATAAATAATACAGTATTGAATCCAAATGTACAATATCCAGAATCTGGACCACCAATAAAATATATTTTCTCCACAAATTCTATAAATTGAGAATATTATCCTCAAGAAAAGTGTGCCATGAAAGTAATTTTTCTCAGTTAAGTGAGCTGCTTGCTTGTCACTTTAAAAAACCTGTTGGAAATCATACCTTGGCCAGTGACAATATATTTATTGATGTTGGCAACGGCTACGTTTTCAACCCTAAAGTGGTTTATCATTTTTATGTTTGCAAGCCGTATTTGGAATGGAATGTTACTCATACTAGTTTTGCTGGCATATCAACATATAAGGGGAAAAGGTTCCAAGGAACTCCAGTGAACATAGGTGATTGTGCTTTCTCTTAACTTTCTAATTTGATCCAGATTGTTATTTTTAGAGGTTATTATTGCTATGACTATCTTAACAAAATTTAAATTTGAAGTTTTGCTTGTGTTGGAAATAATTTCTAGCTCAGAAATTATAGCAGGATTTGCAAAAGGAAAGCATGTTTCAGTGTCAGTCAAACAAAAAGTGAAATTGCTGCAGAAAATACATAAAGGCATATGCATCTCAAAATTATGTGAGGAGTATGGCATTGGAAAGTCAAGTGTATATTACTCTGAAAGACCAAAATCTGCAGAATGTCAGCATTCTCCAGTGAATCACGTGATGCATGTCCGAAGTATTTGCTAAATATCCGTATTTCTCACTTAAATAGTGAGTGTCGACGTTTGTCATGCATTGATGGTGAATTTAGAATAAAAATATTTTTGCTACATATTTTAATCGTACTTTATTATTAAAACATGATATATGTCAAAATAGGAACCAGCTTAAGTAACATAACATATAAATAAACTGTTGAATGTAAAATGAAAAGTACATTCTGAATCTGAAAAGGAAATAGCACCAACAACTTACATATGTGATTTGATGTTATAGTATACTCTTGTTTATTGCAATAACAAACAGTGATGGTCTGAATGTATAAGAATATAGCCAAATATTCGGTCTTTCACCAATGTATTTGGAAAATACTGGCATTTTTCAGTTTTGGACTATAATGGTAACAAACATACGACATAAAAAAGGAGCTTTTTGAATTTTCTGAGGATTCTGACACCCACTGGCAATAAGTAACGTAAAAATCAGCGCTGTTTTGTTATCCACCCAACCCTGACAAGAATCAGCTGGCAAAACAGTATGTTGCCAAAGTAGGCAACCCACTAATGATTGTGCGCACATTATGCCAGTGCTTAATGCTTAATCTGTCTTGCCGGTTGTGGTAATGCATGTGGTTTTCAAATTCAGGTTTCATTTTTGTGATTGTTCCAATAAGTGTATGGTGTTATTTCTTGTAATGAAATATAATGCCACTGTGGAGTTTGCCTGATAGTGGAAAGAAAGTAAAGTTGTAGTTTTTGAGAAATGTAGTTCTTTTCCTAGTAGTAGGGATGCACATTCCATGAAGTTACTTTATACAATTCTCTGATGTTTTTAAAAGTTAAAACAGGTCAATGTGTGCATGGAGAACCAAATTCTGTAGTTCCCTGATGCTTTTTAAAGTTAAAAGAGATTGTTGGGGATTGGGAGTGAAGATCAAGGAAAAAAAAATTCTTAAGTGATTCATGCGAGTTACTATAATGATTGTTGCATTTTTAATTTAGTTAATTTGTTGCTGTTTTATATTTCGTTATGAAGAATGTGTTTTTAATTTTGTTAATTCATGGCTGTTTTATGTAATTTTCAGCATGCCATCATTTTTTAAAACAGCTACTGCTTTTCACATGTTAGGTGGGTGAGAAATTAGTCGACAATGATTATGAATTTTATGGGAGAGTTGAGCATATAATGCAAGAGTACCGAAAAATCGTTCGTTTGAAAGGTTAAAAAAGTTTAAAAATCGCTGTATTTTTGAGGTACTTAAAAATTTCAGCTGAAATAGCCTCATATGGACAATTTGTGTATAAATTCATTGAACTCGCTAATAAAAAGAAATGTTATCTTGAGAAGAAATATTTTTTTAGCAATATGTGCCCCAGAGTAGGCTGGTGACATCTGCAGAAAGGCCACTAGGTTCCAAAGCAAGAGTAATGATCTGGCATTTGAAAATGCTTCAGGAACTCAGAAATGGAAACTTTTTGTAATCAGAAAACATACAGAAACTTGGGCATTTAAACAGTAAAGGTTTTGCTTGTCATGAAAATAAAACAGCATGGAGGATATAAACATTAATGAATGATTCGTCAGAAAACTATTTCAAAGTTCAGCAACATTTAAAATTGATTGGGTTAGCCAATAATGAAAAACTTCCCTAATTATAGTAAACTGGCTCATGTTTCATTAGATTTAGTAAAAGGTAAGATATCCATTTTATTCTTTCCTCCAAATTTTATATCCAACATTCAGACAATAGATAGCAGAGTGCTGTGTGTACTAAAATGCTGATATAAATTGTATTTTTAAAAAATATGTGCTAAATTTTCTGAGTAGCTGCAAGACCATTCAAGAATTTTTGAAATATTTCAGCATAACATCTCCTTGCATTGTGAGGTCATGGGAGATGGTGTCTGCAGATATTTTTAAAAATGCATGACACAATATGTGGTCAGCTACCATATTTCACAGTGGTAGTTGTATTGATGAGGATGGCCATGAGTTTTTAGATTTCTGGGTATTAATAAGCAAAAGGTGAAAATTTTCCAGTTAATAGAATTTGTGAAGAAATGTGGAAAACTGGTAATAAATACAGATGATATAACAGAAGTGTTCAATCAATGAAATAACAGGCACCGAAATCTGTAGTATGGTATTAAATCCAGAGAAGCTGAAGATACAGATGCTGAAAAATGTAAGGAATTGACTCTTGGAAATGATTTTGATTGAGAGTTTAGTGGTAATTCTCAGTACAGCAATTACAGGGCTTGAACAACAGAACTTTGTAAATTGAAAAGAGATTATGTTTATCTTTAAAACTAGGGAGAAAGTATTAGCACAAAAAAAAAAGAAAGAAACAATTTAAATTGAAAGAAATGTTTATTAAACAAACATTGTGCTTTTTGGGGAAGTGGCAAATTTGATTTTTTTTCCATACTTGTAATTTTATTACTTCTGCATATGTTAATAGATCTTAAACTGATTATCTAAAACCTGGAAATTTTCAAAATCTTTAATCGCCGAAGTTCTGACGATACTAGATCTTGGACTTCATATTGTGCCAGTAAATGTGTGTGATTTAAATGAGTGTAGAAATGTTTAAATGCTTTGTGAATCTCTTTGAGCACCTAATTATAGAATTTCAGGAAGCCTTTGGCCCTGAATTATGTAAAGTCACTCAAATGTGTGAAAGCAAATTAAATTATGCAAAAAGCTGTAATGATATTATCCAGAAAACTAAATTTGGCTTTGCACTGAATCAAACAAGTGCTGTAAAACTTCATTCATGTGCTGTGGTCCTGGATACAAGGTTAGAAAATTTAACATGGAGAAATCGAATGCTGTTTTATTCACTTAGAAATAGAAAACTGATAATGAATATTAAATTATGTACTGTACCCGAATTTCCTGGACAAAGCAAATCTTAAGTATTATATTAGAATATACATTTCTCCCTTAATTGCTCAGAAGAGTATTTTTTTTATGAATAACAAATTATTGGTCAATTAAGAGAATTTTTAGGTATTTCATAATCACTAGCTTAGGCAAACCATGCATGGTTGGTGAGGAATGAAGCTTGGCAGCTCTGTTTAGAATGCTGCGAGTGCTAACTTCCTGTAGATAATTGTTTCATACTATTTCAGTTTTGTCAGCCAGATCCAGTTCTTTACCCCATTTAATAGTTGTTAATTCTCTTGAGCAGTTGTAAATGAACTCAAGTGCAGTCACAAATGTGATTCTAAAATCTTCGAGCCACATTTTTTTTAAATGGATATTTTCTTGTCAATTTTTCCCATTGGCATTGTGACTGTTAACCTGCTTTCACAAAAAAAAAAAAAAAAAGACGTGTTTAACAACAATTAATTGAAACATCAAATCAAAGCACAGATTGAAATGAGTATGTTGCTGTGTCACACTTATCCATTAATTAGTCTAAATCACACTGCTTGGTGAAATTTTAGCAGTTAACAGGATAATACATACATTCTCAAATTTCTCTATTTTGAGTATCCATTGCAAGCAATCATATTACTTTATTTTTTGTTAAAAGCTTTTTTCCATTGAAGTAACCCAGTTGATATGCCGTTAAATTTCCATACTTTCTCCAAATGAGGTCTTTTTATTTTTTAAAACTGCCTGATAGAATAATCAATTAGTATATGAAAGAACACAGAAATTACATAAGATTGCCAGAAATCTGAGTTTATGCTGTGAATTTTAAGAAATCTGGATTTTAATGGAAGATTCATATGAAATTTTGATAATTTTTATACTAGAATGCAGGTATTGTTGGATAAAATCATCTGATTTTCAGAATCTTGTTGAATAGTTTTGTTTATACACCTTTTCTTCACTGCCAGAAGAGACCTGTAGGAGAGCTGATACAGTTTATTTTCTTCTTTCATTATTAATGGGTTTCTTTCATTTCATTTCTTCATTCTTTGTCATATAAAGAACAACATTGTATACTTTCATGTTAGTTAACAATTTAAAATCAAAATTAGTTCTTTATCAAATATCTTAGGTTATCTTTAAGATATGGTGACCCTGAGAACATAGTCTATAAAAGCATACGTAGGAATGATAAAGGTGCCAATAACTGAAAGTATTTGTTGGTTGTTATTTCTTTGGAAATCATGAAAATTTGTTGAAAACTGTGTAAATATTGGAAACTTATTTCCTTCCTAGTTTGCCATATTTATGACTAAAAATTTAATACTATCAATCCAATGACGCATTTCATATTCAGGAATATACATTTAGGATTACATTACAATATACATTTAGGATGATTATTTTGGATGAAAATCAAAATTTCTGTTGTATATTTAGAGTTAGAAAAAATAGGTCTAAGTAACTGTTAGTTTCTTTATAAATCAATATATTTACATGGGATTTGAGAAAGTGGGCTTTTTAGGGGATTTTGAAAGTATATAAAAACATAATATAAAAAACTAATAAAATATTTTAAGAGCAGTTGTATATAAACCCAATTTAGTTTCTATTCTGCATATAACTAATTAAATGAGATTACTGGCATTGTTAATCTAATACAATGTTCATAACATTTGAAAGCTTATCACATAATGAATGCTAGTAATAAATGATCTGCAAAGTTTTATTATTCGGTTTTGTTAGCGATTATACTATTTTTTTAATTATTATTTAAACAAACATTTCCCAGAAGAAAAAAATGCAGTTCAGCCAATGCATTTATATAAATGTGTGTAATTTCTGTTGTTAGTTTAATGGCAAATAATAAAACTGTGTTACATTGTCAGTGATTTATTTGATGTGTGCTGTAATTATATTTAGTTGAGCGATTCTCAGCCGGTGGTACACAAGAGAAGGTATGCAAAAAAATATACTTTTACTCATAAATTCAAAAATTGAATACTCCAATATCCTGTTTAAGTTTTTTCTCTAACACTCGTAAAGTTATGCAATCAGAGCTTTTTAAAAGGAGTAATAGAAATGGATGTTGTGTTTAATGGGAAATAAAAATAAGTTCCTATAAAAAAGGTAATCGTGTCTCATTAATTCTTTTAGAGTTGTTGGATTTATTAACATATATACATTTTATCTCGCCACCATTTCCGGGCTCATATTGCTCTATTTTCATTTAGAATCAACGTTTTACACCGATTTGCTGTCGATTTGTTACATTCCGAAGTAAGGTGCTTATCCAGAGGCAAAGTTTTAAAGTATCTTTTTGAACTTCGATCAAAAATTCAAATTTTCCTCTGTGATTCAAAATTTTAATTGCAGAAGTGTTTATTTAGTGAATTATGGTTGGTGCTTTTAGCATATTTAGCTGATATTTTTGGAAAGTTAAGTGAATTTAGGATTAGAAGGACAAAGTGTTAATTTGTTTACCATTAGAGATAAAATAAATGCAATGTTAAAAAAAAACTAGCTAATTATCAAAAAATTGGATTATAATATTTTAAGCTATTTATCACTTGTAGAAAGGTTTCTAACCAAAATAATTTGAAAATAAAAGAATTAGCGTCCGGCGTTAGAAATCCACTTTGACAAAATGTACTTGAAATTTTATCTCGTGAAGAAAAAAAACAATTCGTAGAAATTTCGTGCAGTCGGACTGTAACTGAAGATATCAAAAATAAAACATTTGTTAACTTTTTGTTGAACTGCAAAAACGAATTTAAAGGCATTTCAAATGAAGCTATTAAATGTTTACTGCTATTTTGCACAACTTCTTAGTGTTAACAAAAATTTTCTCCTATGTCATATTTGAAAAATAAATACAGAACAAAATTAAAAGTGGATCCTGATTTACGGTTAAAACTAAGTGAAATATAATGAGCATAAAGAAACTGATCTCTTTTAAACAGACCAAAATTTCACACTAAATTTTAGAATTAAAGTATTATAACTTAAATTTTGATCATTAAAATGGTAACCAATTTTTAATCATAATATTTTTTATGTGTGCATATTTAATACAAATAGCCAGTAGGTTGTGCAAATGACAAAATATATTTTTTATTGTAATATTTCTTTTGAGAAATCAAAAAATAATCATTGTAAAATGTGGTGGTGGTACTAAAGTTTTTCAGTTTTTATTTGATGACATGCTTTAGTCAAAAGGTTGAGAGCCACTGATTTAGTTAATTTATTTGGGAAGCATGTTATAATACAGTTACATCAGCTTTAATTTTTTTCATGAATTTTACTAAAAATCATTAAAGTTACTTGATTTCGAAGTTGGACAATAGCAATAGCATGCGTGATTTGTTTTTAAACTCATAACACTAGATTTTCTTCAAACACAATCATCTTTCCTGTGATAATAATTAGTATTTTTGTTGATTTTTTTGTCTGCTTAATTTGAAAACAAGTGTGTAAGCTAGATTTTTGTGGAGGAAAAGTTTCAAATCTCTTATTGCTTCTTTTGAAATACAAATTTGATAGCAGAGGAAATAAAATATCAATTAGTAAAATTGGATTATGGTATATAAAACTGTTTTTAGCTAGGGTGTTAAAAATCAGCCTTCATATCATGTAGACATTTCAGTGACTGCTGGTGCTCCAGTCTTTCTGAGAAATTATATAGAATGACAGTAAACATGCAAAAGCTTATGTTTTAAGTGCAGCAAGTCTTGACCAGTTTTTGCATAACTTTAACAACTGTCCAAACAGCACATGTTCATGTATTTTTAGTGCAACAAATTTCAGTCATTCAGGTCACACTTGGATGTAAGCAAAATTGCAAGTTACCACTGCCCAAGCAGCATTCTTTTATGACCACTAAGCGGTTAATAACCAATTTTTATGGTAAGCTTATAATTATGTATGTGTATGATCTGATCTTTATTGTGTAAGTTGGGTGTGTAATTTTATTTTCTGAATGAGTGACTAAAATAATACTAAAAAGTACTTCCATGATATACAAGTCATTTTTTACTTCAAAAATGCAAATGGGCTAAAATATATGATAGATTCCTCAGCAGTTAGTTTATGAATCAAGCTTTCGCTGTCATCATTTAAATGAGGCCTTTTTATAAAATGTGTTATTAAATCGTATACTTAAGTTATGAGGCATTTGTAACTGTATCTAGCATTATTTAATATTGATTTTTTCAAGTGAAAAGTAATCCTGACAAGTAAACAGAATATTCAGTATTGCAAGTAATTTCTCTAAAACATAAAAACTGCCCCTTATTACAGTGAAAATTAAGAGAAAAAATTTTGTATTTTGAGTATGGCAATCTAATAAATATTAGGTACTATAACTCCATGCAGATGTAAGTTTGAAAGGCATTACATAATAATTAATGTATGTGATCATATAATTTTTATAGTTTCTGTAGTTAAGAGTGTTAAAAATAGCGTTTTGTATTTTGTAGCTTTATTTTTTAAAATGAGAAATGTGTGCGAATCCTACAGTATACAGCAGACCATTCAATGTTTTATTTTAAAATGTGTGTGTACATACATATATATATATATCATATGATATCTAGAGCAGTTGTGGCCAAGTGGTAGCTCTTATCTACCACTTGGCTCTCAGTCTCTTGACATACTTAAATGCAGCCTGCCACATGATTAAAAAAAAAACTCTTAATGACCAGATAGCTTCTGATGATTGTATATTTTTTCACATTTTTCTGATAGCAGACAGTGTGCTGTACAGATTTTTGATAGCATATAGTTGACTTTGATAAACTTGTTACTTTGCATGAGTAATCCAATATTCTTAGTAATTTTTTATATTTGATGTTTTTCTGTCAACAAAACTGCTTACAACTAATAATTTTAATATTTTGAAATAGCCATTATTGTTATTGTTAGATTTGTTCCAAAATATTGTCCAAAGAAATAGTATTGTAAAGTTGTTGGCAGTAGTACAAATTTTAAATTTCTCTACCATTGTACAGAAATCAGCTAATACTGAGCTAGATGATTTTTCTTCAGCACATGTAGTACAAATATCAAAACTCAAAGATTGCATACTCAGTTCTATCAGAGCTTTTGCAGTAAACCTTCTTACGAAGTCTGCTGGAACTCGGATATGTCTTGTTTCACTCTGTTTTAGTATGATTTAATCAGAATTTCTCCTACAGCTCCCTCTCTAGTGATTTAGACTTTTCTCATAAGTGGGTGCTGATAATTCAATGTACAGTATACTGCAGCCCCATTTGAGTTGCACTGACTAATCTAAACATTTTAGCATATGAGAATTACTGAGCACCACAATTCTGTCTGTTTAATTACGGGGTTAATAGATAAAATGACAACACCAGAATGACATGCAAAGACTTATCAGCACTAATATCATTTAGGAGAATAGTTAAATATCTAAAGCATCATTTCCTTCCAAAAATAGAGAAGGTTGAAGTTAAAATTATTAGCAAACCCACCCATGAGAAAAGCTTTCAAATTATGACTAGGCCACGTTTCAATACTATATTATATACCATACATTTGGACTTGCTGTCTAAGAAATAAAACAAGTCTTGTAGATGCTGATAAAGCCAACAAAAAGAAGTGTAAAATAAGGACAGTATCTGAATTCTAAGTGACAAGTTAGGAGTTATGTATTGGCTTAATTTTAAACCTGTGGATTTATTTGTATGTATCAGTTATTAATATGGAAAATCTCTGCTTTAAGTGAAATGTCAAATGTTTCTAAAGAGGAAAGCATTTGTTCAGTATTTAATATGAATTTTCAATCTTGGGCATTTTAGATATTAATTTACAAAACTCGTTTGAAAATACCAAAATAAATATTAAAAGTTTTTAGGAATGTTTATTTTAAATTTTACTTAATAATTGAATTATGCATTGGCAGGGATGTTTAAGCTTGTGTGTTGTATTAAAGATATGTGTAGACTGTTTCACTATGATGGTTGTTCTGAATTTGAAATTTTTCCAGTACTATTTTTATGATATTATGATAAATCATTTACTTAAGAACACCTAAACTAAATCAAAGTAGTTTTATTTCATCTAGCAATAAAGTTTTTTTTTTTGTAATTGATACTTAGAGTTGAATGATTGTGATGTTAATTATAGAATTTTATGTTAACTTCATTTTGAAGAACATTAATATTATGCTCTGTTTGGGTTGGATTATATGTTTGTTTAGTTTTGCTAAAATTTCTTCCCAGAAAGGAGAATGTAAATCTGGTGGCAGATTGAGCTATCGGAAATTTGAGAAATTTTGCAAAGCGCTGACGCCCTTCTGTCTACTTATCACCTTATGCTGATGGTTTAAAAATGCGTGAAACGTTAATCATAATTATGGGATTTATGCAACAAAAAGCAGTAAACTTGTTGAAAGAAAAAAGATTTAATGGCATAAAAAATAAATATGAAATAAATAAATTCAAAATATAAACCGATGGAACTCCATTGTCTTAACTCCCATTATCATTGGCTCATCGCAAATTCACTCCTGATGAATTTATTCTTATTAGATGACTTATTAGAAGTGAGAAATTATTATTCTGCCACCCTGTGAATTTCAAAACAATGCCAGCACCTTTATGCAGGTTAGTGACTATTCACTTAATTATTTATGTGTGCATTCCGGCTTCTCGATGAAGGTTTTATTCCTCATAGTATAATCTGAACTTCATAGGGGTGTCGTGCAACCCTTGTGTCTTGGTGAAAAATAGTCAGCTTGTGAAAAGGTACTGGTATCTTTGTGGAAGTTAGCTGCGCCATTCAGACCAGTTCCATCCGGCCCTGATGTATACATGTTTTGCAATTTTTTTTATGTATATAATTTTATTTTGTATGAAATTGTTTTGTTAATTAAATATGAAATATCAATAATATGTGTTATTTGATAGTTTTTACCTTATAAATATTGTCACCATAAGATGATGTTTTTCAGTTTAATTTTATGATTGGCAGTTTAAATACTAGGATTTTCTATTTTTAAACATATATTAAAAACTTTTAATTTTGAAAAAGTCTGAAATTTTAAAGAGGAAACAAAATTCATTTTTGTTTTCATAGAATGCTTTAGGAATTTTATTTAACATCCAAAAATGGAATTTGTATATCACAAATTGTATCAGTCAGTTTGTATACTTGGTTTATGTTGATGTATATGAATAAAATTTGCTTTCACATAAGTAAAATGGTAAAGCTAGTTATCCCCTTTCTGTGCAGTTCAGTATATACATTAATTATGCTGCTCAAAAATTTTATGTGCAGTTTTTTAAGTTGATATTTTCTTATTGAGAGTAAAATTTTGAATGCAACAAGTTTTGAAATTCATGAATTAGTGTAATCTGATGGTTTTTATAAATAGCCTTTTTTCTTAACTTGTTAACTTAACATGACTTTGATTTTTGTGAACTTTATGATCATAGTCACAAAGTTATTCTTATGTTTCAGAGATTTATAAATACGTTTTTTGTCTCTTTTTCAGTTGAGCAATATCATTCTCTAGCTTTCTGCCAGAATTCAATAACTTATTTAAATGAAATGGATAAATAAAATTATTCAATTTTAATGCATTTAACTGAGCAAAAAGGTTATGAGATAATGAAGTCAGGATTGTTTGTAATAACCAATGTATTTTGATGAATGTAGAAGGTTTCAATGAAGTTAATTTAACCAAAGACATTTTTGAGTAATTACAGCGAAAGAAAAGTTCAGAAAATGGTTAAGGGACCAACAGTCATTAGCAATAAATATTTTTTAGGTCCTTGTTTTCTGACGTGAAATTCGTGTTCTGCAATATGAAATTTCGAAGCTTTTAGTATCATTGATATGTCTCTAATGTACATTGACACAAACTTCAATTGAAATGAAAATTTGTCAACAACACTATGAAAATAAATATGCTTAACCCTGTGACCTCTAACGGGACATATATGCTCCACTAAAAGTTTAAAAATTACTGCTGGTAAGAATTGATTGAATTAAGACTGAAGATTGCTAAGAATTTCCTGAATGTTAGACATCATCTTCCAATAGTTGGAAAATCAAGATGCCGCTGTGCTCGTTGTACACAAAGATGTGTAGTGCGATGTGTGTCTAACATACACTGACACAAACTTTAATTGAAATGAGAATTTAAGACAAGCACCATTATCAATTCCCATTTGAATAATAGTCTGTATATATTCTTCAGTCCTTTGGTCGAACAATGTGAAAATAAATATACTTAACCCTTTGACTACTAATAGGACATATATATTCCGTTAAAAGTTTAAAAATTACTCCTGGGTTGAAGACTGCTAAGAATCTCCTGAATGTTAGGGATCATCTTCCAATAGTTGGAAAATCAAGATGCCACTGTTCTAGGTGTATACAAAGGAACAAATATTAGTTGCTTAGTGTGTAATGTTGGGTTATGCAAAGAATGCTTTACTCTGTAACCTATGATGTAAAAATCTATTTCGTATAATAAGGTTTTCCAGAATATAAGTATGCCTACAGTAATTTGATTGCTACATGTGAAACTTAAGTATCCCACCGTCGCAGCATTTGGCTTGAAAACCGTTTGTCAAAAAAAATCCCAGATGCTAAATTTTCCTTATTTAGGACATATTTTAATCACTTGGATAGCAAACGGGGTAATTTTAATAAAGGGTTAAAATTTCCAAAGCTTTTTTCCCCCTAACTGGTCAATAGATGCATTATTCTTGTTTCTCAATATTTGTACAATACTTCATTGTGCTTTAGTAATATTAGGCACAAAACTTTTATGCTTCAACACATGTAAATTAATGATTTGTCAAGAAAAGAAAAAAGGTTTTATTACTGAAACCTAAATTTTGTAATTCAAGATTTTTGGAATATGACCTTTGGTAAATGAAGGCAATTCTTTTTAATGATCAAAGAGAAAGTGAGATGATACTGTTGTTCCTCTTAATTCCAGTCTTAGTTAAATTTTCTGTAATTTTATATTTTTGCCATCTTTGGTCGTTTAATTTCAACTTCCTTCAAAAAGTATAGTTAACATCCTGTCCTGCTAAAATTCGGAAATGAGTATTGTATTATGAATACATGTTGTAGAAATGAAATATTTTTAATTTTGAAGTTGTAAATCCTGTAAAATGTTCAAATGATTTATTCATAAAAACACAGTTCTGAAAGGGAGGATGAATATATGATACACTTAAAAAATACAGAAAATTTTTACAATAAAATATTTGTTTCTGATATGAAGTATAAAACAAAAAACTTAAAAAAAGGGAGATTTTAAAAAATGAAAAGGAATAATCATGGAGTTAGCCATGGTTATTCTATTTTTATTTTTCGATGTCTTAAGCGGGTTTTAATTTTTGTGTTCATTTGCTTTATTAGTACTTGGAAAAATTCTAAATATTTTCTCCTATACAAGCCTAGCAGATTATTTGTGTTTATAAAGATAGTGTGTACACGTTGCTTTAAAAAATTACTAATTTGTTTTGTGCAGTGCATTTACATGCAGTAGTGAGATTCAGGCAGTTTTTGACAGTTCAGGAAAATTATTTATTTATGGTATGTCATTTACATTTCGAATATCTGGTATGTTGAACTGGTTGTTAACATTACAACATAATATTTAAGTAATTTATGGTAAAATCTTTATTTCCATACCACTGCTAAGTTTATGACTGCTTACTGCAGACTGATAGAAAAATATATAGTAGAGAAACTTCATGTGACTTTTGTATGGCTTATTTTTATTATAGCTATATTATATATTTTGTCAGTGTGCAGCATGGATATGTAGAAAAAAATTCTACAAGTCATAGCTGCATAGAATAACAGGTAAATGTTTTTTTTAATGTACTTTAAATAATTGTTAGCATAATGCACTAATTGGTTGCTAAATTATTTGAAACCTACCATTTATATATCTTTAAATTTGCATTTCTGTAACTACTGTGTACAGTTTATTGTAATGAGAAGAGATTTCCTGAAAACTTGTCCAGGTTCAGTGAATAGTAGAAATGCAAGAAACTGTCTGATAATAATTATTTTTATCGCAAGGTTTAATTGTAATAATTTGAAAAAGATAATTGATTTACATATGCAATTGTATGAATGTAAATGAACCTATTATCGTGATGATAAAGATGCAATATCTCATTTTCTCTCAAACACAGAAAAATATTAAACATATAATTCATTCAACACTTTGCAATCAGCATTGTGAAAATTAATATGAGACTTAAGTGAAAAACAGACATAAGAATCAACTGACACTCAGTTGGTTCTTATGTCTATTGTTTACTAAATTTTGAAACATTGGGAGATTGTACCTTTGTCATTGTATCATTGGTATAAACTCTGAATTTCTGCCTGATAAAATACTTTTCTAAACTTCATTCAAACACTGTATAGATATTTTGTATGTTTTTATTAAAGAAAATATGGATATAAGTCTTGAGTTTTGTATTTTTATCTGGTAGTGGATTAGAATATTGCATAGAATGTGTTTTCTGCCAGAAAGTTAATGTTATGATATCTCATGAATTACTCAAGGTACAGTATTTCCATTCTGAGCATTATGTTATATAATCCATAATTTG